>CM053595.1:322353863-322380269 GCA_028646575.1 Pseudocheirus occidentalis
CCCCCAGGTGCTTCCAATCCACTCTCCTCTCAACTCCAGCTGTGATTACTCCCAAGGAGTTAACTGGAAGTAAGGAGCTAAGTCTTTGAGGTGCCAATAGAAAGGGGCATGGAAGATCTTCTGATTTCATTAACATTACAACTATTGATATGACTTCATTGTTTTTCAGCAAGATACAGAATTCAGCAAGAAAGGATCCAAGAAAGCTTCATGCTCATGGGAATGTCTGAGAGGACCCTTGACAGAGCTCACAGAAATAGATGGAGATACTTTCTGTAAGTTCCTCTAGGAAACCGAGCCTCCCTCCTTTTGTATAGAGAGCATCTTTCTTGGGTGCCACACCCTCCTTCTTTGAAAGTCTTTCTCTGATGTCCATTCCATCAAGAGAAACTTGTTGCCCTTGCTGTAGGTATAATGGGTTTCCTCCAGTTCCTGACTCCATGGGGATAGAGGGGCCTCCCGACAACTGATGATGTACTTTAAGACATTCATTTGAGACATATATGGTGTTGAAATTTTCTTTTCTGCAGGAGAAACTCCAATCTCATAAACCTTTCCTCAAAGGAACTTTCTTTATTTTTCTTCCTTTCTTCCTTTCTTCCTTTCTTTCTTCTTCCTTCCTTCCTTCCTTCCTTCCCTCCTTCCTTCCTTCCTTCTTTCTTTCTCACCTCAAACAGCTAGATTAAGACCAGTCAAATGCTGCTTTTACTAGATTTCTAATTTACTTTTTGAACAAAAAGCTTTAGAGTTTAAGATATTACAGAGTCAAACATAATATACCCCTGAACACTTACTGTGTCTACACCTGCCTCCAATAGTACTCAGTATCCCAGGCTTCATTAATCTTCTGTGTTCCTCAAAGGACAAGGGGAAACAGCACAAGATTCTGAGTCACCAGCATCTAGTTGGCAGCTTCTCAATGCCACATGTGTTTGGCTGTGTAGACACATGGTGGAAAATCTTAATGCTTGGGGAAGAATCACAGCCAGCTAAGAGAATCCTGAAGAAATAGATGGGGCTAACCCTGCGGTGAGATAACAATGATTGATGGGTAATGAAACCCTAAAAAAGCATATGCATTGGCCTAATAGAGTCAGTGAACAGCCGTGCATTGAGCATTCTACAGGGTCTGGGCTTTTATCCCTCCAGGGTTGTGGAAGCTCCTGGCAAAGGCAGGCTGTGCTCTCAATCGTGTGTGGTTTGCAATCATCCTGAAGAAAATTCAGGGTGGTTCGTTGCCTGGTTTCATTGTGATCCAGCCCCCAGCATAGCTAGTATGGTCCCTTTGGCTGAAATGACTCGTCAGCCCTGGAGAGGAGCTTGGGTCATGCAGGGACAGGGGCTCCCCTGACCACCATTGGGGGGCTCTCCTTGCTAATGGGGTCCAATGGCATCAGAATAATCAATTAGAGAAGGAACAGGAAGCCCTGGACTCCTGGCATCTGAGATTGCAAAGGACTTCAGAAGGTCCCTGTCCCTGAGGCCAACCTGGGAAGACAGCCTTGTTCTCTTACTGAGAGGAGTGGTGGGGTGTGTGCTGTTACCACTGATGATTTGTTGCAAATCTGTGGCATTTCCCTGGCATCTAGAGAAGCCCTGGGGAAAAATCACTGGCGAAATGTCCCTTGCAAACTGTGGTGGCTTTTGTGGACTGGTTTCCATGTCATTCATTCTCTTGTGTCAAGGAAGTCACCAGCTTCCTCACTGTCTTCCTGTCCTTCCCAGCCCCTGCCCTTATTCAATCTATGTGATAATAACATCTACAGAGATGTTTTCCTCCAACCTCCCAATTCCTCCATCTCCTCAGATCCCAGGATCTACTGCTTTATTCCACATCAGCCATGTGACCCGGTCACACTCTGGATTTCACTGTTATGCAAATTGTATTTGCTAATCAATAACTCTGGTGTTTCTCCTCTGATCATAACTTCTATCATTTCATTTCTCCCTGTGCTTTACATCTCCTAAGCCCATTCTTTGCACTAATTGAGACTTCTAACTCTCAACCCTTCAGCGCTGAGGTGCTGACTTCAATTATAATCTCAAACCAATAGTTAACCAGTTCAACTCTGTGTTGCCCTTGACTCTTGAGACCTTCACTGCTGATCCTTCTGGGCACAGTCTGTCCTCCACAGACCCCCTTGGTTCTTGGGACAGTGGGTCCAGAGTTCAAGTAGGTGCTACAAAGCATTCTCCCCAGAAGGTTCATGGCACATAGGGATAGCATCATTGTCCCTGGGTTGGCTCTCTACTGAGTTGGCTCAAACTGGATCAGCCTCTGCTAAGGACTGACTCTTTCCAGGGATTGGATGGGGCAGCTTCCAGCATAGGCTGCTATGGATTCCAGTGTCTGGACCTCTATTGGCTCTTCAGACCTTTGGAAGCTCATAGCATCACCATGTGGTTTGTTCTCACTCTAAATCTCACTCACCCAAGATCAGGAAAGAGGGAAAATTTGTTAATATGTCAGCTACTGGGCTAAGCACTGAAGATACAGACAAAGGCAAAAGACAATCCCTGCCCTCAAGGGGCATAGTCGAATGGGGGAGGTGGACTACACCCAAGCAATTATATACAAATGAATTAAAGACAAGATAAATTGCAGGTGACCTGAAAAGAAAGTATTAAGAGGGACCAGGAAAGGCTTCCTGGGGAAGGTGAGATTTCAACTAACCTTGGAGGAAGTGAGAGAAGCCAGGAAATAAGGGTGACCTGTAAGAGAATTAGCAGCCAAGGGGATGCTGGTGAGAATGCTTAGGCACAGAACAAGGAACACAGAGGCCCTCTGGCCTCTGTCCTGCTCAGACAGGAGGACGATGGTCCTCTCAAGGACAATGATCAGTGCAGTATTGGGGAAAAAACTTTAGGAAATGCCTAGAAGAGCCAGGGAACCTACCAGGGAGGGCAGCCAGGGATTTTACAGGGAGAACTGGGAAGGGAGCTAAAAGTCACAGGGGCAGATTGAGGTTTTGTGTAAGGAAACCATCTCCTCTTAATGAAAGCTGGCTCATCCATCCCAATCCAACAAGCACCTGCAATTTGTTCTCAATGTGTCAGTGACACAGACAAAGTGAAGGGCTGCCCATGGTTCCAAGAAGTTCATATTCCAGTGAGAAGAAACAATGACAAAATCAGGTAAAATTTGTGCAGTCCAGAATAGCTGCACTGTCTGCTTTGAGTCTCCCACACCCTGAGAGGTAGGTGCTCTTATTATACCCATTGTTCAGATGAGAACATTACAAGTATGGTGGACCAAGCTGCCTCCTATATGAATATGACTAATGGGGACAGGGGAGGAGGAGAAGGAGGGGAAGAAGGAAGAGAAGGTAAAGGAAGAGGGGGAAGAGGAGGAGCAGAGGAGAGGGAAAGGAGGGGTGAGGGAAGAAGGGCAGGGGAGGAAGGGGAGGGCAGAGGAGGAGGGAAAAGAGGGGAGAAGGAGGAAGAAGAGGAGGAAGAGGGTGGAGGAAGAGGGTGGAGGATGAGGAGAGGAGGTAAAGGAAGGGAAGGAGGGGAAGGGGAAGGGGAGAGGGGGCCAGAGGAGGGAGAATACAGTCAATCCAAGGTGAATCAGGAAAAGCTTCCCCTCCAGTATGGTTCATGAGTTCTGCCTTTGAAGGAAGTCAGAGTCTCTGAGTTTGCCTGGTGTGTGGTGGCCACAAGGAGGAATCTGCCCTAGGAAGGGGACCATTGGAGGCCTCTGAGGAGGCTCCAGCTCTGAGAGGCTGGGAGTCACTCACATGAAGGGAACCGTCAGTGACAAAGGCCATTGGATTTGCCAGCAGCAGCCTGGGGTGCCCACACTGGCTTTGCCAGCCCCCTCACTCTGACCCTGACCTGGTCACTCACTTCCTTCCCCTCTGGGCTGTAGTGCACCCAGCTCCACACTTGTGGGGGAGGTGATAACCCCTGACCCCCACCCCTAGCCCAGAGGGCAGCTAGAAGGAAGGCCCTTGCTTAACCTCGAGGCCTGGGGGTGGGGTGCTAACTGGCATCCACCAGATGCTGAGGGTTGGACCAGGAGGGCAGCTTGGGTTCTGTTCCTTGTCTGTTTTCTGTCTAGAAACCTTGTGATTCTCCTTGACCCCCCTCCTATCTGAGGGCATTTCCTTTTCTTTTCTCAGCCTTTGAGAATCTCTAGGACCATTCAAGGCTCATCCCCAAGACAACTTCCTCCATGAAGGCCTCCCAGTTCTCTCCCTCCCTCCCCAGATCCCCAGTGAAAATGTGGACTCTGCCCCCAGATGCTTTGGCTGCGGTGGTGAGTGTCTGGTCCAAGGATGGGCCTCCACATCCCCTCTTGGCTATTTTCACACCTGCCCCAGGAGTCCAGGGAAGCCAGGCCTCCTTCCTAAAAGCATCAAAGCAGCCTTGGGTGGGATTGTTGGGCGGATCCTCCTCAAACCATCACAAACCTCTCCCTTTGTCTCCTCAGTCTTCTCCCAGGTAGTTCTAAGGCTCTAGATTTAGAGCCAGAAGGCATTTAGGAATCCAGTCCCAGCCTTTCATTTTCCAGAGGAGGGCCTCAATCAGAATTTGAAGCCAGACCCTTTGGTTCCCAATGCAGGCCAGTAATTCTCTTCTGAAGGCCAATGTAAGGCAATATCCTCGTAGAAGTTTTAATTTAATTTTTTCCTCTCTCCACATGAACTCCCGCCTTTGAGGTCACGGGACCCCATCCATTTTCCTGGCATGTTCACTCACCACAAAGGAAGGTTGTGTGACTTATGCCCCCTCCCCAAGGCAGAGCTTGAGAAAATCAGCCAGAAGTCTCTTTTCCCAAAGCTCTGCGGTCCCCGGCTTCTTCCCTGACATCCTGCACCATTTTTGTTTTCTGAAAGGTGGGAACTCCATGTGCTCTTCTCCCAGGACTTGATCTTCTGTATGGGGGCAGCCAGTATGTCACAGACGGACCATTTTGGGGAATCAGGATCCCCGCCAGCCCTGTGGAAGCCACAACATCCTGAACCAGAAGAGAAAGTGGGGGAGACTGGGCGCTCTCACCAGCGGAGTCCATGGCCACAAGAATCATGGCCAAAGAAACAAGACACCATCGCTATGGAGGACGTGGGTGATTTATAGTTGGGGAGGGAGAAGGAGCTGGAAGTGAAGAAGGGTCATTTACAAGTTGCAGTTAGATGTGGGAAACCTTCTCAATATAGAGGCTCCCAGGGCTCCTTAGGGATGTCCTTTTCCTTAATGCGTATTGAGGTTGTGATAATTGCTATATGGCCACAGCTGAGCTCCTGACGCTTTGGCAGGCACCAGTGGGGAAGAGCCCTGTGAGCCAAGGTCCCCACAGTCCCTGGCCAGTACATGCTCCTGCTCCTAGGGTCATGATGTCACAAGGCTGGTCATTCCCTCCACACATACAGCAGCCACACATGTTAGCAGGTAGGCTCTGTCAGCTTCTAGATCCAGAAAAGGCATCACTCTATCAGGCAGTTGGGTGGTGCAGTGGATGGAGCATTGGACCTGAAGTCAGGAAAATATAAGTTCAAATTTTACCTCAGAGACTGTGTGACCCTGGGCAAGTCACTGAACCTGATTGCCTCCAATAAAATAAAAATAAATAAATACACAATGAAGCAAGCAGACATTTCCAGTGTTAGAGGCTGGATGAGATAGGGCAGATAACTACAGGTCAAGGACTCCCTGGGAGCAATCTTGATCCTGGCTGCGACACTGAGTGACCAGAAGAAAGTCACTTAACACCAGAGCCTCAGTATTCTCATCTATGAAACAGGGATGATAATATCCTATGTTCTCTCTTACAAGGCTATTCTAGGGAAGACTTTTTTAAAACTTTAAAATACTCAAGAATTGAGAATTTTATATAATTATTTTAAATCATGGTAGTGAGAAAGTTGTAGAAAAGTGAACAGAGAGCAGGCCTTGGCATCTGGATGATCCAGTTTCAGTTCTAATTAGATGCATATTGGCTGTGTAGCCCTGGACATCCCTTAACCTTAACTGGGCTCAGGGAACTCTTTGAGGCTACATTGCTGAGCAGGCGTTGACTTGCATGGGTAGAGGAGCCTCCTCACATAGAATTCCTCAAAACAATTAAATCATAGAGCTAGTTCACAGAAAAGTAATGAAATAGATTTTTTTCACACAATGCCCATGGCAGACATTTGAAGTTTTCATTGAAGCCTTTTCCAATATGGCAGCCAGAAAGTCTCTGGCTCCCCCTGGCTCCCAAAGGATAATATCCCTTCTTCCTGTCAATGACATTCATTTCTTTTTATTCTGGCAGTATGCTAGATGTCCTATTTGCCCAAATGGAATGTGGGCTTCCTAAGGAAAAGAAATGTGTCTCATTGATCTCCAATTGAGTTGAATGTGAGACTCTTACTCCCTACACAGTGCCTACACAGGGCCCATCACCATCACCATGAATATCAGCATCATCACCACCATCCGAAGACCTGTGAGTGTGCCAGTGTGGGTATGCCCTACATTTGTCCAGATCCCAACCTCTCTGTGCCTTCAGAAATCGACTTTGAGAGTTTCTGTGGCTAAAAGTCTCACTCTTCTGTGGAGAGCATAACAGGCTTTTCCAGACTTAGAAGGGCCAGTCCCTAGAAGGTGGACAACACTCTACCACTAGACCCAATGAGAACAAGTCAAATCCCAGACTCTCCACATGGGAAGGAAACTCCCTGGTCATCAAATCCTATTCAGATAAGAACAAGAACCTAGTCTGTTCCACATGTAGACCAGAGATTCTGCAGCTGAAAGCCCTCCAATGAAGAAGAATGCACTGTGTGCCCTCAAATCCAATTCCCCCCACAGCAGGGATTCTGAAGTTGGGTCCATGAACTTTTATATTTACACTGAAGAAGTCCCCCCACACAGATCTCCCATTTAAGAAGGACATTCAGCCTAGTTATTTCTTCATTTCTCACAAGGATGCCCTCCTCTGGACTTCACTCCTGTCCTCAAATACCTTCTCCCCCTTCTTCCTTTTCAGTCTTCCCCATTCCAATGAAAGCTGCTTGAGGGCAAGGGCTGCCTTTGCACCCTTTTCCAAGCCCTTCACATAGTGACTAAAACACACTAAGGACTTAATAAATCCTTTTTTGACTGAAAGAGTCTGTCTCAACATCATTGCTTCCCTTTGTAAGACTGCACACATTATTTTATGCATTTAAAAGCATGGTTCAGAGAAGGGTTCTTAGGCTTCTCTGGACTGTTAGAAGGTTCCAGGTCATAAAGAAGGGGAAGATGCCCCATCTAGAAAATCTTTGACAGGTGAACATTTAGCCTTCATTCTGAAAACCTCCCACGGGAGCTCAGCCCACTTTGGGACAATGTTAATTATAGAGAAGTTGTGTGTGTGTGTGTGTGTGTGTTTCTTGTGTCCAGCTGAAATCTGCTCCTTTGAAATTTCTCATGCTAGCTCCCAGTTCTGCCGTCTGAGACAAGGCAAAACTAGCTACCTCCCTCTGGCATGTAACAGCTAATAATCTTCTCCTTTCCCCACCCCTGACCAGGCTTTTTAGGTGCAGGTTTACTCTCCCTGCTTCCTCCCACTTACCATACAGTCTTCCAAGGAGCTTAAGCCCCACAGAGATTTTTGGCTAAAATGACGTGAATCACCAAAGCTTTTGTGAGCACTTGAAAATGTAATTGAAACTAAAGCTTTCTTTGGGTTTCAATGAGCCATATGGTTTCCTAATCTACCATATTTATTTTGGAATGGGCTTGACAAAGTCTAATTGGTTGATCGATTCACAGCTAGTATGACCATGGCCCTAATAGAGGTTGTGAAAAAACAAGAGAAAGACCACGGGAGTTGGAGTTGGGGGAACTGAGTTCAAATCCTGACTCTGCCACTTAATTCTTGGGTTCCCTCCCCACCCTCCATAAAAGCATACGGTCCTCTACCCAGACTTCCCTTGGCTGCAGCTTCTTCTGTATTTGTTTTTATGAGGGAGCTGAGGTTCTGGGGTGGCTCTGCTCGCATTTCCTTGATGGAGGACAACGTTTGTGCATCATCAGCTCTTCACCCATAGGATTCCTTCCTGCCTGCCTTGTGTCTCCTGTTTTACCATAGGAGAGGGACTTGACAAAGCCTAACTGGTTGATCGATTCACGGCTAGCGTGGCCATGGCCCTAACAGAGGCTATGAAAAAACAAGAGAAAGACTGTGGGAGTTGGAATGGGGGGGACTGAGTTCAAATGACCAGAGGAAGCAGCTGCTGCTGGTGATCCGAAGGAGGGCACAGGTGCTGACCAGCCTGAGGCTGCCTGTAGGCAGGAGAAAGGGCAGGGAAGAGGAGAGCCCCAGACCTTGGCTTGGCGCCTTGGAGGAAGGGTTGACAGTGCACGTGACTCAGTGTGCTCAGTATCCGGCACTGGGCTCTACAAGTATTAGACAGAATAAACTCCTGTTCCATGGAGGCAAATTAAACTGAATCCTATCAAACTGATTTGAGCTCTTGTGCTGTGACCATAGAGTCCAGTACTTTGAAAGGAAGGAGAACATGCTACCAAGGGAGCCTTCTTTGTAGCAAAAGGGCATGGTGGCAGGGAGCTGGTGCCTCCCCAGAGCTCATGTTTGCCTGGGAGAAGGCTTGGGCATTGGGCTGTGCTGTGACCAGCTGGGGATCTCAGGCCTAGAGTATTCCTACCAACAGCAAGTCAGTAACGCCTCTGGGTCAGTGAGCCTTTCCATGCCAGATGCCACAGGAGGCAGTTATGGGAGTCTTTGCATCGGACTCAGCTGGGAGGGATCCCTTCCCATTTTGGCTGTTAAAGTCCAGATGCTCAGAGCCAGGGAGCATTGTGGTCATCAACAGCTAGAACATTCATTTTAAAAAGTGATACCTGACATTTTCCAGGTCTTGCTCAATTGCCAGGAACTCTACATACATTATATAACTGGATCCCCACGGCTCGGAGATGTAAATAAGGACGTGCTGGAGTCTTATCCCCATTTCACTGGTAAGAAAAGTGAGGTTAAAAAAGGATAAATGATTTTCCCTTGATTACATAACTAGTACAAACCAGTGTGGTGATTCACCCAGGCCCTTCTTGATCCACGTTCATGTCCTATTCCCAATCAGCTTCCTCCTCAGAGAGCCAGAAAGAGCTTTAGGATACACCCAATCCAACCAGTCTGTGACAGAGTGGAGATTGAGGCCCAGAAACATCAGTACCTCCCCTGCAGAGCCTGATTCAATTGATTGTGTTCATTACCTTCATTTTCCATGTTCCTTTGGTTTGGTGACTTGAAAACATTTGAAGGGGGAAGGGCGTGTCCATTCAGGAGAGCTTACAAAGGAGAGAGGCTTCCCAGACCATGGACTTCTGGGAGGATGGGGTGCCTCCAGCTCACACGGGCCCACCCCCCAATGTGGAGTCCATTACATGGAGGCTGGACGTTTGATTCAATTAGATCCTGAATCCATCCTGTTGAGCAGCTGAAGCCCACAGTGAACGCTTGCTCTCTGATGGTGAAATGCCCCCTTGGAGCTGCTGGGTTTTGATTTATTGGGAGAAGCCGGCAAGGCAGAACTCACAGTGGGGCTGATTCATGTCAGCTTCTGTCACCAGTTTTCACTTAGCTTCTTGGCCAGCTCTAACACGGCCTCCCCCAAGGATCCAGAAGAATCTGAGAGTGATCTCAGAGCCAGCTGGCTGGCCAGGGAGGGCCTCTCCAGGCAGGGAAGATGAATGGAAGGGAAGGCGGCCCCAGGTTCTGCACAGGCTGCTTTCTGTAACTCCTTCTTCCTCTGCAGTAGGAGCCTGATGCCAGGACCACACTAGCAAGGGAAAAAAACCCAGGACATGTTTGCTGCTCACCACACACATGGCTCCTATTTCCTGCCCTGCCTCGGAGACCATGAGAAGGATCCCGTGTGCCCAGGAGGCCTCTTCTTCCCTCCTTTGGCCTCCTGGATCCAGACTGTCCCTGTTTCGCCTAGCTCTGATTGGCCTGTGCACCTGAGGGGAAGACAAGAAAGGGGCATCTCCGCACAGTGTCTAGGAGGGTCAGGTGCCACCAATGCCTCTTCTGGTGATATCTGACATGGTGGGCAACGTGGAAGCTTCTGTGTTCCAAAGAGGCACCGAATGTCAGACAGGACCTATGTTCTGCACACACACAGTTCTTCTGTTAATAAGTGGAGTAACTGTTCTGTTGCTTAGGAGAAGGGACCTGAGAATGTGGAACATCAGATTCAATAGACTTTCTGGGCCCCAAAAGAACTCAAGAATGGGATGCAGAATGATGAAAAGAGACCTTAGGACAGAGAACATGGAATGTTAGTGCTGGGAGGACCATAGAACATCGAAGGCATAATGGAAGTAAGACGGACCACAGTCATCATCCCAGTAATAACCACAAGAAAAGCAACTCCAACCTGCACCCATATAAAGATGGTGGCTGTTACTCAGTAGTGTCCGGCTCTTGGTGACCCTGTGGACCAGAGCCCACTAGGCCCTTCTATCCTCCACCATCTCCCCAAGGCAGTCCAAACTCACAACACTCTCTAGCTGTCTCCTCCTCTGCCATCCCCTTCTCCTTTTGCCTTCAATCTTTCCCACCATCAGAGTCTTTTCCAATGAGTCCCACCTTCGCATTATGTGACAAGCTTCAGCTTCAGTATCTGACATTACAGTGAATGGCCTGAATTAATTTCTTTAAATACTTCAGGCTTAGACATGCTTTCTTCACAAATCCACAAAATTCATAGTGTGAGTATAATCCTTCCCATTTTACAGCTGGGAAAATTGATTTCGATAGAAATAAAATGCCTTGCCCATGACCACCCAGCTAGTGTCAGCCAGGTGTCTGGACCTCCATGGCAGAGGTCTTGGCACTGCCCTGGGACACCTGAAAAAAAAAACAAAAACATGCTGACTTAGATGAAAGGCATACAAAATAGGATCTCTTCCAGCTCTTCACATCACAGAGCCAAGAACCTGGGGCTAACAAAAAGGAGGTGACGTGGCCAGAGTCACACAGCAAGTTGGTGGCACAGCCCAGATTTGCACTGGAGTCTTCCACCACCCATTGCTGCTCCCATAAATCGCAGAGCCTCTGAAGCCGCCAAATGGAGGAATTTCTAATAAACTGAAGGAATCCTTCCCACATCCTCCCTGGAATCCCCAGTGGATAACTCTAGCAGAGCTTACCAGGCACATGGTGAGACATGATTGGGAAACATCAGTATCTGATGAGCCTTAATGATCTCCATGTGCTGACATCGGCCACGTCACCAGGCTCTGTGCAGCTATGTGACTGGTAGCTTGCAGCCTGAATGCTCAGGGATCCTAATGGCCAAGTGTAGACTGAGAAGAGAAAGCTCACTCCCCCCCATTCCAAAAGTAGAGGGGTGGGGGGTGACAAGTGAGGAAGATCCCAGGGAGCATCAGCCATCATGGGCAGACACTGGCAACAAGCTTCTATTAAGAACTTCCTAGAGGCCTTGCCCTGGGCTAAGCATTGGGGCTACAAGGGGAGGTCAAAGCTCAGCCCCTCCCTGCAAGTTCATGTTATAATGGTGGAAATGATAGGCAAGACCCCCCCAAAACCTATGAAACAGATAGATACAGCATAAGCAGAAGATAATCTTAGAAAGAAGGAACTAGCAGCCAAGGGAACTGCAGAGATCTCTTAAAAGAAGTCAGAGTTTGAACTGAGACTTGTAGGAAACCCAAGAATCTTAGAGGCAGAGCTGAGTGAGGAGAGCATTCTGGGACAAGCCAGTAAAAATGGACATCAGAGGATGGAGCATCTTGGGCAAGCAATGGCGGGAGGTCAGTGTTCCTGGATCATGGAGGATGTGAAGGGGGATATGGTGTTAAGAGCTGAGATACGTATGTGTATAAATACATATATGTGTGTGTGTGTATCTCTATCTATCTGATCCTGGAAGAAATAGAGAGAAAGTTATTTGTCAATCAAACAAGTATTTATTAAACTTCTCCAGTGTTCCAGGTACTGGGCTAACCATTGGGGATGCACAGAGAGGTAAAAGACAGCCCCTGCCCTCAAGGAACACCCAGTCCAATGGTGGATGGGGTATTGAATATGTGCGGGGAGTGGGGGGAAGAGTGTTCCTGTGATTTGTCCAAAGGAGAATCTGGGTAGCCATCAAGGAGACCCCCTCCTGCCCCCTCCCTCCTCTTTGGTGCTTCTGTCTCTGGAAACTATGTTTGTATAGCTTTGTTCATACAGCTGGGAGCCCTGTCTGTTCATTTGTGTAATTTTCTGTTTGTATTTTCTCTAAAGTTCAGGGTGCTGACTTTTCCCCCTGAACTAGGTGAATTTTATCTATATCAATATTGGTATCTATATATGCATCAGTATCTATATCTCTATCTGTATATCTGTGTATATGTACATGTAATATGTATATATGTAATTGAAGTAAGATTGTTGACACCTTTAAATTGCTCTCCTTTAGAAAAGTAGATCAAAGAACCTGTTGTGGCAGCCCTCCTAAGTATACTAGGATACTTGTTGTTACAACTGTAAATATTAACAAATTACCCCCCACCAAAGAGGTCTTACTATAACAAATAAAACAACACAATGACTATCTGAAATGACATGCAATATTCCACTTCTGTAGTACCCTTCAAACTCTATATTTTAAAATGTTTTAAATTAACATAAATGTGTTATTGTAGATTATCCCAAAATTTTTAATGTGTTTTTAAAGGAGGTTAAGGAGAGAGAGAGACAGACAGACAGAGACAGAGACAGAGAGACAAAGAGAGATGGAGACAGAGGGAGACAGAGAGAAAGAAACAAAGAGAGAGACAAAGAGAGACAGAAAAACAGAGAGAAAGAGAGACACAGAGAGAGGAGAGAGAGACAGAGAAAGAGACAGAGAGAAAGAGACAGAGAAAGAGAGAGACAGAGAGAGAAGGAGCAGAGAGGACAGCTGAAATTGTCAGTAAGCAGTTTTCATGGACAATTCTCTCCTTCTGTACTGTAATGAATATGGAAATGTTCATTTTATTTGGTGTTTGTTATGCTCATTATGTAAAAATGTTTTTTAAAAATGGTCCCTGATCAGAAACTTCCATCCAAGCATGAAAGAAAAGTTGCTTAATTGAGGGTGCTCTATTACTCCATTTCTACTGCTAAGACACCAGAGGACAGACCTGGACACTGGTGGGTTTTGTCATTGATGTCTTCAGGGAAAGGCTGTATGATCAAGTATTGTCATTCCCTTTGTTTTGTGTAGTTCCCTCACTAAACTAAGAGCTCTTTGAAGTCAGGAAATAGGTCCAAGCAGAGGGCAATCAACCAAGCAATCATTGGTATGCATTCTATACAAGCAAGAAGGAAGAGAGAGAAGGAGTGCAGGATACTTAAACCTCCCTCTCATTTGAACTTGTCAAAGGAGGAAAGAACACACACACACACACACACACACATGTGCACATACATATACACACATGCACATTTGGGTACAGAAATACATTTTCTTCAACAGGGAGGAAAGGAGAGAAAAGAGGAAGGAAGAATAAAGGAGGGATTAGTTTTAAGGAGAACAAACTCTGTTTAAAGAAAGTAAATGCCAAAGGTAGACTTAAAACAGCAGATAAAAAGATAAGAATCTAAGAACTTCCATGAACCAAAGAGTAGAGCGGCAAGAGAACCATAACAAATTACACAAAATCCAAATCTGCTGCTAAACTCATTCCTTCTCTCTCACGACCCTCTTCTTTAGGAAGAAGGAGCTTTCTGGAAACTCTGAGAAGGAAAAGTATAGAAGGGTGGTAAATATAAAATTAATAATCATATGTACAAATGCAAATGGGATGAACTTACCTATAAAATGGAAGAAAGAATGGCAGAATATATCAGAAAACAATATCCAACAAATATTGTTTATAATAAATACACTTGAAAGAGAAATATGCACATAAGAGTTGAAATAAGAGGCAGAATCAAAATCTTTTTGTTTCATTTGAAGTAAAAAATAAGAAGGGGGTAGCAATTATGATTTCAGACACAACAACAGCACAAATAGACCTAATTAGAAGGGATGGACAGGGAAACTATTTTTGATAGAAGGTAGAGCAGGGGTGTCAAACATGTAACTTATGGGCCAAAAGATTATTGAGTACAATTCAAACTAAATTAAACTGAAATTTGAACATATTAAATAAAATAAATAAAAATATAATAGAACATAGATAATGTTAATATGTGGTTTGCTAAGTTGATATGTGGTCCACAGGTATGCTTATGTTCATTTTAACAACCCTAGTTTCTTTCAGTTTTATATGACTGCCATTTGTGGTTGTTCAGCTATTTAAATCATGTTCAAGTCTTTACAACCCCATTTGGGGTTTTTGCAACAAAGGTACAAGTGATTTTTCATTTCCTTCTCTTGCTCATTTTACAAATGAGGAAAGTGAGGCAAACAGGTGAATTATTAATTCTAAGTGAATTATTAATACTAAACATAAACGAAATGACACCACCTAAATATTAAAGGAAAAGTTAAATTATACAGTGAAGGGGAGGCTAGGTGGCACAGTGAATAGAACACCAGCCCTGGAGTCAGGAGGACCTGAGTTCAAACCTGGTGTCAGACACTTAAGACATCACAGTTAATGTCTTGACTTGCAAGGATTTGAGTGAGGTGGAGTTGCACAAATTCATCAACCTCACTCTCTCTTCCAGAGTTAAGTTCAATGGAAAGATACAAGTCAAGATGACTGGTGGTGGCCTGGGATGGAGTGGATGGCCTTGGCATCTTTGAAATCTGACCAAGCTCTATGCATTCCATAACACCTGCCCTGGTCACCATCAGGGCCATTGGAATAAATGGTTCTCATCCACACATTCTCCTGGGGGAAGTCTCCATATGCTTAGGGTAGATACTCCACTAACTCACCGATGTGTTTGAGGCCTGCCAGTTACCCTCAATCTAGTTTAGCCCATCTGTCAAGGCTGTTTTGCCAGGAGGTGGCCATGGCGCATGCTACAGCTTCCTGGAGCCACATTCTAGAGTTGGGTGAAGGTGGACACCAAAGAAGAATAAGCAGGCCTGGAAAGGGTTCAGTAACCTTCACATCAGAGGGGCTCATCCTCCTGAACAGCCAATACACACCCTAAAACATGACTGGTTACTGAATTATGAATGAAAGATAAAAACCAACAGTATTTGGCCACAGAATGAATAGGTGGAGCTGAGGGTCATGCTGAGATTCTGAGCCTAGATGACGGTGAGGGTAGTGGTGCCCTCAGCAATAACAAAGGGGAAGCTTGGTGGGGTGAAGGGTGCATGGAGGTGCACAGTTTTGGGATATCCCTGGATCAGTTTGAAATGTTCAGAAGTTATTGTTGACATGAGACTAAGGCTCAAGATAAAGTGTAGGACTATATCTTTGTAGAGATGATAATTCAACCCATGGGAGCTTGGAATCACCAAATGATAAGAGTATGGGGGAGGGGAAAAGGGGAGGAGGGCCCAGACAGGTAGGATGAGAACCAGATCAGTGGAGTGTCACGGCCATCTAGAGAGAAGACAGTATCCAGGAGAAGAAGGTGACCAGCAGTGTCAGTGGCTGCACAGAGGTCAAGAGAAGTGGGGACCAAGAAAAGGTCTTCAGATCCAGCAATTAAAACATCACTAGTGACTCTGGACAGAGTGGTTTTGGGCAAATCATGTAGTCCATGGCTAGATTAAAGATGCGTAAGAGGGGAAGCAGAGGCACTGCCTAGACAGCTTTCTTAAGGAGTTTAGTCAAATACAGGAGGAGAGATGTAAGTTAACAGCTGGTACGGATGACAGACCTGGGTGAGGTCTTTGTGTGTCCGGGGGGGTGGGGGAGACAATAAATATAAATATTATTGTATTTTACTGTATGATAGAGGATCCATCATTTGGGGAGGGGTCAGATCCTCATGTCTCTATGAACTTGTACATTGACGAAATGAACACGAAACAGAATTGTGTGTAAATGAGAAAGGGAGTCCAAGGACCGGGGTTCTTTTTTTTTAACTTGAGTTCTACTCTGAGCTTTGCTTCTTATGAACCTTTTAATTTGAGGTCTTCATTTCCCCTCCCTGAGATTCATTGTCCCCATTTATAAAATGGGTGTGTCAGGCATAAGTGATCTCTAAGGCATTTCTCACATCTGACCCTCTTCATTCTGGGCCCTTCTCAGCTCCAATATTCTCTGTTCTAGAACATCCTTCTTACCTCTAACATTCTTCCTTTTAAGGACCCGCTCAGTTTCTACATTCTATTTTCTCAAGTCTCTCTAGATTCTGATGTCTTATGTGCCAGATTCCCTCCCTCCCACTTCCCCTGCCGCGGCCAGCTCTGAGAGTCTTTGTTCAGAGGTCCCTCTCAGCTCTACCATCCCTCCCACCTCTGATATCCTATGTTCTACCATCCCTCTCACATCTGATATCCTATGTTCTACCATCCCTCCCACCT
Source organism: Pseudocheirus occidentalis (assembly GCA_028646575.1). Taxonomy (NCBI): domain Eukaryota; kingdom Metazoa; phylum Chordata; class Mammalia; order Diprotodontia; family Pseudocheiridae; genus Pseudocheirus; species Pseudocheirus occidentalis. The sequence goes on from CM053595.1 coordinate 322,370,288, forward strand.
CTGATAGCCTATGTTCTACCATCCCTCCCACATCTGATATCCTATGTTCTACCATCCCTCCCACCTCTGACAGCCTATGTTCTACCATCCCTCCCACCTCTGATAGCCTATGTTCTACCATCCCTCCCACCTCTGATAGCCTATGTTCTACCATCCCTCCCACCTCTGATATTCTTTGTTCTACCATCCCTCTTTGATATTCTACGTCCTTTCTTTGAGGAGTTTTATGGCTCAGAGGAAGGCAGATATCCCTATCCTTTTCTGCCCCTAATAGCCTCCAAGGGAGACTTCAATCCTCTCCAGGAGGGTAAGCAGAAAAGCTTGGTTGGTATTCTATGTTCCAACGTCCCTCTTACCTCTCATATCATGTCTTTTCTAGTTTGTATAGTCTATGTTCCAAGGTCTTTTCCAATTCTGATGTCCTATATTCTAATTTGTATCCCAAGACCCCTTTCAGATGTGATATTCTGTGTACCAAGGTCTCCCACACTTCTGATCCATGTTCCAAGGTCCTTCTGATGTTCTGTACTGAAAGTCCCTCTGAGCCCTGGCCTTCTGTGTTGGTCTACGGCTTCATCTGGCTCTAGCATTTTTAAGTCTCACTGACTGTCCTCCCTGCTTGAGGGAGATGGAGGGGATGGAATAGGAGTGACTGTGTCTTCCTTCTGGGAGTCACCCAAAGGGAGGCTGCCCAACTTGGCAGGGTCCAGAATTCTGTCAGTGTTGGATTGCCACACGGGTCTGACTGCCATCCTGCCCCAAGGCAGGGCCTGGACTTGATGGTCATTTACTGACACTGGCTTGGGCCTTGTGGAATGACTCTAAAATAATTATGAACCTTGCTTTATTTTTCTTCCATGTTTATTTCCAGATGGAATGGGAAAGTACATGGCCTGTCACCCGATCTTGTCCTTTTCAATGAGTAACGGGGCTGTTTTTAAACTCCACTGTCGTTCTTGGGAAGGAGAAAACACTTCGAACTTCATTCCTGCAGAGTGACTGTTTCCTTTTAATAGGATAATGCTTAAGAATCTGCATAACGATGTTCACAGAGCTCTGAAATCGATCCCAATGCTCAATTGAATTGGACATGGCTGTAAAGAAAGGTATTTTAACTGATTTCTGTGTACACCACGTTCCTGTTTAATTGTTCACTTTCCACTGGCTCCTTCCCAGGGAGCTCCTAGAGAGGTGCAGAAGAGACAGACACTGCCTGGGTTCATCCTGGACACTCGGTGGCCTCTTGCCTCCCCAGCAGCAGAGGAGGAAATCCTCCTGCGAGAAAAAGCCTGGTGAACTTTCTCGTTGTCACAAAGCAACAGTGACATGTTTAAAGATGGCCAGCCGCTGGCTGTGAAGGACAGGAGAGGGTGACAAGCCAGGGTCTGTCCTTTGTCATTGGAAAGGAACTTGGAAAAAAAATGAATCAACATTGCTATGGTCTTAAAGGTATCCTCGGGGATACCCAAATACCTTGAAATGATCAAATGAGGTCATGTTTGTGAAGGTTTTCGCATCGTACTAGCACATAGTGGGTGCCATACAAATGTACGTACAAATAGCAGTAATAGTAGTGGCATTGGTAGTGGTAGTGATAGTAGTGGTAGTAGTAATGTATTTGGAATCAGATTTATACATACTAAGGTTTGGTGGTGGTTGGTGGTTGGTATGTTTTTTAATTAAAGCTGTGATTTAATTGGTATAGGGAACTCTCATGGAGAAAACTTCCTCGAACGATGCCGGTGACATCTTGCTTAAAGATGATCCATTATCTCTGCTCTGCCAATGAGCTGGGAGCCAGGGCAGGGGCCAGGACACAGGCCAGCTTGGAAGGGTATGAGAAGGGTAGCACTTACTCCGTGACTTAGAATCATGGAGGGGGGGGGAGCAGAGTTTGATTCATTTTTGTCTTTGGATCATCTCCTGTACCTGGAATATAGGAGGCTCTTTTCAAGGTTCTCTCTCACTTTTATATCACATATATTTTCCAAAAGCAACCAGAGCAGAACACAGGCCTTCCTGGATCCCGCACATGTCTAACACACTCATATATCTTCCTGTTCTATACTTGCACCTAAGTCACCTTCCTCATGTTTAACCACTTAAAAATTCCATCAGTCAGTCATTCAGCAAACACTTTGTAAGGTCCTACTTTGGGACAGGCGCTGCAGAGCCCTGCTTTGTGAGAAGACCGCTGAGCATTCCTTCCCTCACAGCTGAGGAGGTCAGTGGTGACTTCTGAGAGAACCCTCGCTTTTGGGGAGAGGAGCGTTGAGGGAGTCGGGGGCTAATTCCAGGGATCTGAAGAAACAGTGGAGATCACGCCCCTCCTCCCCGTCGTGCCCAGCTGTAGATGACTTTTTCAAGTAAATTGGCAATAAAGGGGAAGAAAGAAACAGCTGGTGGATGGGGCATGAGACGTGGAGTCAGAAAGCCCTCATCCAGGAATCTCAATGCTGCTCTTAGGGTTTCCTCCCTTAATTTGCTGAGTTGACATATTTGAACTTTTTGGGGAAGGGGAGGATTTTAGTGTCTCTTTCCCACATGAAAGAGTTATTTGTATTGGTGAGAAACCAAAAGTAAAAAGAGAATGAATTTCTGAATGTATACATGTGTACACATATAAGCATAAACATAGGCACATATGTGTTGTAAGCATGCATTAGACAATGCCGCTCTTTCTTATTCAGTGCCTATGTCTGCCTTGCTTTCATGTCTGATCAATGCCTTTGTAAACCTCCCCGGAACAGCACGATAAGCTCAATACACAGACACGTCCTTGTCTTTTGTCTGTGTCCTCAGCAGGTCATTCTTGAGAGATTCTCATCCTCCTGAGGCGACTACCTGTGCAGTACTTTAATAATAAGAACCATAGCAGCTAACAGACAGAAAGCATTTTAAAATTTGCAAAATGCTTCACATACATTATTTTATTGGACCCTTGCAACCACCTCAGGAGTTAGGTGCCATTAGTATCCTCACTTTACAAATGAAGAGACTGAGGTAGGCAGCAGATAAGAGTCTTGGAAGAGAACCAGAAGAGAGAACTAGGAAGCGTTTGATGATGGCTGTGAACTCCTGTATTCCTCATTCCCAGCCCAGAGCTCTATGCTTTATGATAACGAGCTGCAACTTTTCCCTAAACTCTCTTGAATCCTCATATTCCAAGAGCTGGAATATGGCAAATTGTGCCCTTGGCCCTTCTTGTCTGCTGGGATTCTCAGGGGTTGTTCATGGTCCCTGTCCCAAGGTTTCCATCCCTTCTGCTCCAGCAGCCAGCTCCTCCTCCTCGGTCAGAGTCACAGCCAGGGTAGACGCTTCCCTCATTGCTTCTTCTACCTGCTGAACAATGAAATTTCCACTAAGCAAAGTGACTTGTTGGTTTGTCTCTTTTTGCTGAGAGAATTCAAGCAGATATCTACCCAGCTGATGTTCCCATTGCTCAGATACCCTGCCTCTCCATCCGCTCTGCCATCTGTTGTCCACGTTCCTGGCATGTTTTCTTTGTCTGGCTGGGTGGTCTATAGGATACCACCACATTAACCTCATGTTGCTCCTCTCACTGTGGATCCTCCCCCGAAAACTCTCCACCACACAGTTCGAATCAGATCATTCTGCTAAACTATCTTTGCACAAATCTGTTCTTTTTACTTTATGTCTGGAATACCCTCCCTCTTTACCTCTGTTCCTTAAATACACTACCTTCCTTCAAAACACAGTTTTGTGTCACCTCCTATAGGAAATTTATTTTGATGTCTTCAGGGACTGGCGCTGTTTCTTTGTTGGAAGTATGTATTATATCATCTATACTCTCTTCATTATTTATTTAGTAGTTTAAAAAAAATAAAGCTAGAGGCAGCTAGGTGGTGCGGTATATTCACCGACCCTGGAGTCAAGAGGACCTGAGTTCAAATACAGTGTCAGACACTTAACACTTACTAGCCACATGACCTTGGGCAAGTCACTTAACCCCAATTGCTCCACCTTCCCCCTCCAAAAAGCAAAATAAATACATAAATACATTAATAAAAATTTTTTAAAAACTAAAAAAATTTAAAAAATTAAAAAAATTAAACTAAAAAATTTTAAAAATTAAAAAAATTTTTTAAAGCTACCCCCTTGAGTACCAAAATACTTGACGGTGTTCACTGAAAAAGATTCTGTGAAAAAAGTAGAGAGGTTCTCTGGAGAACTTAATAAAACCCTCCAAATCCAATCAACCTACAGCCTGATTCCTGGTGGCTTCAATGCAAAGGTAGGAAAATATTATAATATGGAGTGATATGTGGGAATGCATGGTGGAAAGGCAAATCAAAGCAATCCAAAGCTTAAAGACTGTATAGAGGCCTTGTGCCTCGGCACCCTAACTATCTTCTTCAAAAAGAGAATTGGCAGGTGCTGCGTGGGGAGAGCACCAAGCAGTGTCCCAAACAATAAAACCGACTCCATTTTAACAGACAGCAAGAGAGTTAGCACTGGACATGGATCTAACGCAGACCAGCTATAAGGGCTTAGTCAGGCCATTTTTCATTAATAAGAAGAAAAAATTGTAACAAGAAAATATAAAATACAATGAAGAAGATTTAAGTACGAAAGTTACTGAAAACCAGAAATGAGAAATGAGCCATAGAAATTACATCAACACCAACTATAATAATTTTCTCGAGAAGTTAAACCAATATAAATTAATTGCTATGACACGAAGATCAAAAGTACCTGATTCAGTAAACATTTGCCTCACTTGCCAAATAGAGAAAGGCATGTGCCAAAGGCAACACGAGATTAAATATAAGTGTATTTATAACATAATAAGAGGAAGGATTTTAGGCAACTCTTTGTAATATCATTTACTGAGGAAGAGAGAAGGCAAGAGTAAAAGCAGTTTAAATAAAGCTTGAAAAGATACCAGCTAAACCAGGTCATTCCCCGGGCATTCAAGAATGAAAAACGAGTAACAAACAAACAGGAAAAAAGGGAAAATATCAGAAAAAGCGATTTTGACAAACTACATGCTTTTTTTTTCCATCAAGGGTGGTGAAACCACTATCCTAGGGCTGGAATATGGCAGGTACATACAGAGGAGCTGGCATCAGAGAAAACAAGCACGGGAAACTCACCTTCCTTTTTTCATATTGTATGTGTACACACACACACACTTACATATACACACAATATGCATAATATGTACTTACATGTAAATATATGTGTACATGTGTGTGTGTGTGTGTACACAAATGCAGGATATTGTTGTTTCAACGAGGACCAATGACATCAGAAAGGTGATGTCTTGACTTGTGAGGGAATTGGATGTAAGTGAGGCAGGGCTGCACAGTCACCAGTGAGAATCAGAGAGGCTTCATAGAGTGGGTGACTTGGCCTCCTTCTAGAGGCCTTGAAGGATGACAAACAATTTTCAAAGTGCAGTTGAGAATCATCAGCATACTTGATGGGGCCAGGATGATATTAGGATGTGACTGGGGCAGAGCTAGGGGGATGTTCTGTCTTGAACACAGAATATTTGAAAGGGGATAATGTAGGTGAGTCTAGGAAGGACAGCTGGGGTCAAATTGTGGAAAGCTTTTAGTGACGGGCTAAGGACTATCCCTGAGCTCACAGCGAGCCACAGACATCTCTGTAGCAGGAGAGTCAGGATCAGGGTGAGCCCCACTCATCACCAGAGTTGTTTGGGCATCTGTGTGAAGGACGGTATGTCTGGAGAGGAGGCTTGAGGCAGGAAGACACAGGTGAAGGCTCTTACAATTGTCCAGGATTTTGATGAGGTGCCACTGAGACTACCTCCAATTGAGCCGGTATGTGCCTGGCACTTACAGTCATTAGCATGTTGTCTCCCCACTGAAAAGAGAGACCTTCAGCCTGCTTTTGCCTCTTTGTTTCTCCAATACGTAACACAATCCTTGGTATACAGTGGTTGCTTCATGAATGCTTGTTGACTGACTGAGCTTTGAAATGGGATGGAGTCTGTGAGGGTAGAAAGAAAGGGATGGAGATATCTCGGGGAAGGACTGACAAGGGGAGGATGGGGGATGTGGTGGCCGTGGTCGGTGACCAGGAGGGCTCACCCGGGCTGGGACTTGAGCTTGGCCTGGGATGGTGTCACGCTTCACTTGTCAGTGCAGTACTGGAGGCCGGTCTGGACTTTCTCACTTGACAAACTTCCATCTGTCAGGGGAGCCTGAATTCCCAGCTTATTCTCACATTTACCCCCAAGGCCGCTGAAATTTCAAAACAGCTCATTGTTTATCAAGGTCTGTCAAACAAGGCCTGGTATTTCTTGCAATTGTTTGTTTGAGCAAAAATTTATCCACCTCCCCCCCTTGTCACCCCCCCCAAGTTACCAGCTAAAAGGGTAAGTGTTTAAACAAATAAACCCCCAGCAATATTCCATGAAAGATTGCTTCTTTCCAAGCTGGCTGGGCTTTCTCAGAGCCCATGGCATGAACTGCTACAAGACCACAGTGCCCAGCATATATCTGTCCTCTTCGCGCCCCAGGAGTGTATCCACGGTGTCCTGCGGTGACAGTGTGTAGAAGCCAAAGCATTAAGGATAAGTGTGTAGAAGCCAAAGCATTAAGGATGGATTCCAAGACAGGAATGATTGTAAATGGTTCCTGGACAAGAGCTCCGCACATGGAGTCGGTGTGCAATCATGGGAATTCAAATCAGAAGACCTTGCCCCAAACTCACTGTACGACTTTGGGCCTGTTGCTTCTACTTTAAAAATCCTCAAACAGCAGCCAGAAGGCACTTTAGGGGATGTCTGAGTAAGGACACACACCTTCTACCAGCCCCTGACAAGAGGAAGAGGGCTTGCTCAGCATCTCGAGTTCTGCTTGAAGACTGCCCCAAGTGGGAACTCAACGGCTCCCAAGATGACTCATTTTCCCCTTTTGGACAAATCGCATAATGAGAAAGGGCAGTCAGGGGCGGCTAGGTGGCGCAGTGAATAGTGCACCGGCCCTGGAGTCCGGAGGACCTGAGTTCAAATCCGGCCTCAGACACTTAACACAAAAATCTAGCCGTGTGACCTTGGGCAAGTCACTTAACCCCAACTGCCCTTCCAAAAAAAAAAAAAACTTAAGGGGCGGCTAGGTGGCGCAGTGAATAGAACGTCGGCCCTGGAGTCAGGAGTACCTGAGTTCAAATCCGGACTCAGACACTTAACACAAAAAAACTAGCCGTGTGACCTTGGGCAAGTCACTTAACCCCAACTGCCCTCCAAAAAAGCAAACAAACAAACAAACAAAAAAAAAAAAAAAGAAAGGGCAGTCCCCACCCCTGCTCCATCAGGCCAAAATATGATGCATTCTGTCTTCTAATTCAGCTTTCCCAGGCATAACAAGACAAAGCCTCAGTCTCCCCATTTGTGTCGACAGAATAATAGCCCCAGTCGCACATCTCTCATGATTGTTTGAGGGTCTAATGAGAAAATGATTTTAAAAATACTTTGCAAGGTATCATAAAAGGAAGCAATAGCTTCCCTACCGTGATGTCGAGTATATGATCCCACTGTCCACACCAAGGAGAAAGTCCTTGTTCCATAGTCTCAATTCCCTCATGGCTCCCACCTTCTCTGTTCCAAATTCTTTTCTATGTGGCCTGTAAGCCTTTCTTAGGACTAGCTGGGGGTCTGTGCAACATCAAGATGTGGCCTTTCCATGGGGATATTCTGGGGTCCTCCCTGGAAGACTCGGCATTGTCTCATCCAAGCCCCTGCTTATAGAGACAAAGAGAATGAGGAGCCAGCCACTGCAGAGATTCACCCTGGGTTTCCCACCCAGGAAGGCTAACTTCTGGGATCCAGAATCGCCTGTCTGACTCCACATCTAGCATATGTGTGCCTAACTCTTATGCTCATCTTTTTCAACTCTATTTAGATAGAAGGGAAAATGAGTTGACCTCAATTTTAGCAAAACATCCATCCAAGCTTTTTGCTTTGTCACAGTAGAACAGAAGGGGACCAGAGAGTCAAACAGGTAGATGGGTTCTGGACTGTCTATGTGACTGGAGCAAAGGGAAGCTATGAATGATGGGTAGAGACTTGGGGTACCTTGGTAGCACAGTGGATAGAATGCCAAATCTGGATTCAGGAAGACCTGAGTTCAAATCCAGCCTTAGGCACTTACCAGCTGTATGACACTGGGCGAGTCACTTAACCCATTGCCTTGGTGGAACTGAAATAGCTCAAAGGAATCACAAGATGCGCAAATTCAGAGAATCCATCCCAAATGTTCATATGGACTATTTGTACTCGACCTGTGGTAGAACACTCTGAGCTTGTATTGTTCTGATCAGCCAGGGTGGGACACACTGTAACTTAACTCCAACTTAGTGATGTCATTTTGGTCCTCTTGGAGAACTAAGGACAACCACCCCACCACTTTCGCCATCCCTCCCGACTTAGTGTCCCATGCAGACTCGATGTGTGCTCAACCCTTCACCCAGGGCTTTGATAATAAACAGTAAAGACTGAGCGTAAATCCCTGGGGATCAGCTATGAGGTCCCTTCCAAGTGGGTTGATATCATGTTATAAATTTCATTATAGAATGCTATCATAATGTACACATGATTGTACATCATAATAATAGTTTCATTACAAGTTTTTACCCTTAGGTTTAAAAATTCAGATGAATAAATCGCTAATCAGTTAGACAGGATTATTGAGTTTGGGGGCTATTGAATGTAAAGTTGGCGACATCACACAGTAAACACCTCGTGGTTACCTGGTAGAATCCAGCACAGTTTGGGGGCCATGTGAAAAACAGAAGAAGATCCACAACAAGCTCAGACAAGGGGTGAAACAGCCTGATGGTGGGAGATCTCTGGTTATTCGCCTCTCTCCACTGCCTGTGCCATCAGAGACTGGACCAGTAACGGACAGCGAATCCAGCAGAGGTGAAAGACTCTGGACGGGGAGGAGGCGACTCATCAGGCTAGGAATTCCACAGAGGAGCTGCCTTAGAGCCAGGGAGGGAGCTGTCCCTACGGGCGGACTTTCTGAGGGCTGTGCGGTGCAAGGGCTGGGGAAAGGAAGGGAACAGATGCATCTAAGGTCTCCGCTAAAACCCATCTTGTACAGAGACTTTCCCCAACCCCCTCAAATCCCAGCACTTTCTTCTGCTACTTACCCTCTAGAATTCTTTCCTGTATATATGCGTCTGCATGTTCTCTCCTCCATTGGGGTATGAGCTCCTTGAGGGCAGGGGCTGCCTTTCGCTTCTTTCTGTATCCCCAGCTAAGTGCCTGGAACACAGTAGGTACTTAACAAGTGTTTATTAATTACTTTCTATGCCTACTATGTGTCAGGCTCTCGGCTAAGCGCTTCGCAGATACTCTCTTATTTGGTCCTTACAGTTCTGGAGGGCAGGTGTTGTTTATTATTATTATTATTATTTATTGTTGTTATTATATCCATTATACAGTTGAGGAAACTGAGCCAAACAGAAGTTAAATGACTTGCTCAGAGTCACACAGTTACTAAGTGTCTTCCTGACTCTAGGTCTAGTGGTCTGTGCACTGAGGTCCACCCTAGCAGCCTCTGCTATTTAATAGATGAGAAGAACATTTAGGAACATTGCTCATCTCTATGTGTGTCTCCCCATAGACCCTTTGTGTATGTGTGGGACACATGTGCGGGGGGGCCGTAAGGGGAGACACGTGCTTGATTAAAACCCTGCCCTCTCACTTACCCTTTCCCATGGTAAGTCTTCGGTCGTCACCGGCCTCCAAGGAGGAATAACCAGACAGAGCACCCGAGGTGGTCGCGATCACATCCCGGAACACCCAACCCACACCAAGCAAGCGCTTATAAACTCTAAGCCCCTCCCTGCTAACTTCCCTAGCCCAATCACATAGCAGCATCCACAACATTCCCTTAAAAGGCAAAACCTACCCAATCTAACTTTCCTCAATTACCTAACACCATTTTACACAATTAATACAGCTAAACTCAGCGAGGCGCCC
>CM053595.1:322380769-322408011 GCA_028646575.1 Pseudocheirus occidentalis
GGGAGAAGCTCTGTTCCAAATTGCTGGGGTTTTCCCAACTGCTGGAGCTATTAGGGGGGTGTTGCAAGTCCCCCCAGCTTTGGGTTGCTGAAAGTACACCCCAGGACCTCCACCCAAGATCACGATCCAGATCCAGGCCGCTCAACGCAAGAGCACTTGGCCCTGATCAATTGATTCAGCCCCCCTGGGGAGTCTGCAGGCCAGGGGCTCTGAAGCAGCCTGGTGCGGGCCTCTGCAGGTTCCAGCAGTTCCCCTCCCCCACTGCTTCCTTGCCCTGGGGGCAGATTGGCTGAACTGCTTTACCATCCCCAAATTAATTTTCAAAGTTTCACTTTCACTAACCCTCTCTGAGGATTTGAAGATTCCCTTAGGCAGGTGCTTTAGATTTTCTTTGAAGTAGAGGCTTGGGAGGCTCAGCTCCTCCAAGCTGCCCTGGGGCCTAGCCTGGCCATGGCTACGGTTTTGGGCTGGCTTTGGGCTGGCCGGGTCTCTGCTTCACTGCGGTGGGAGCTGCCCCTCTCCCATCCCTTCCTCACGCTTTGGCAGATGTGGAGGTGCTGGAGGCTGTAGGACCTCTGCAGACTGGCTGCGGGGCTCAGCTCAGCTTAGCCTGGCTCCTTCCCACTGTTCCAGGCCTGGCTGTGGTCTCACTTCAGGCTGTCTCAATCTCCACTCCCGGCTGCCGCGATGAGCCCCTGCTGCTGAGCTGCCTTCAGCACAAGATGTGTTCTCTGTAGTTTTGTGAGTCTGAGAGTCCTAGGCTTTGTCTGGGCTCATAATTTTATGGGTGTTTAGGGTGGCGGTGTGGGAACTGTGGGACCTCGCTGCTTCTACGTCGCCATCTTCAAGAAGTATTCTTAATGCCTGATCTAGTTCTGAAAATGTTAATGGCAATAAGAAAAGAAGAAGAAATCAAGGTTATAAAGATAGATATAAAAGAAATGTGATGATAAGATGACTTCCTTGGAAAACCTCAGGGAATCAGCAATGATGCTGAGACAATTAAAAACATATGAAAAGCTGCAGGTGACAAAATAAACCCTCAAAAATCATTTTATATAATAATAAATAATTTTAATATATGATATAATATAATTATAATTATGTAATAATATTAAAATTATGTAATATATGCTTATGTAATGTAATAATATAATTATATAAAATAATTTTATATAATAATAACAAAATATAGAAGCAAATAAATACAAAATGTATCAAATATCTGGGGATCCACTTACTAAACACACACACAAAAACTCATAGAAACTCAATTAGAAAGTGCTGTTTAGTCAGAGGGGTGAGGCGGAGGACATAGGAGAGAGCAGATTGGGAGAGGGGTTATACAGTAGTATGGCTGTTATGAGGTGTTGGGTAGGGGAAAGATGGGGAAAAAATTTGTAACTCAAAATCTCATGGAAATGAATGATGTAAACAAGAAAATTAATTAATTTTTAATGCTCCTTAAAGAAATAAAGAACAACTGGAATACCTGGAGGACAATTCAATGCTCATCCCTAGGCTTTGCCAATATAGTAAAAATAACAAGGTTACCAAAATTAATTCACACTTTTAACCCTGTACCAATCAAATTAGTAATGAAACATTTTACAGAAATTGACAAAATGGTAAAAAAAAATTCATTTGAAAAAAATTCTAAAATATCAAGGGAAATGATGAATAGATGTAGAGAAAAAGGAGGAATGGCTCTTCCAGACTTCAAACTATATGAGAAACCAGAAGTTGTCAAAACCATCTGCTATTGACTTAAAAAGAGAAAGATTAATGGAACAGACTAGATAAGGGAGATTCAGAAATAGCAGAACTCAGTAACCTAGATTTTGATTAAACAGAAAACATAACCTAAGAAAAAAATCTATTTGATAAAATTTGCTCAGAGAACTGGAAATGAGTCTGCCAAAAATTAGGTTTAAACCAACATGTTGTTACATGTTAGATAATGCCTTCTAAGTGGATGTAGCTATGGGTAGGGGATGCATTTTTAACCAAACAAGAAATAGAGACAATTACAAAATACAAAACAGGTAACTTTCATTATCTGAAACTGAAAAGTTTCTGCACAAATAAAACTGAAGCACCTAGGATAAAAAGGGAAGGGCTTGAATGGAGGGGAGAGGGAAATCTTTGTATTTCCGTGTTTCTGTTTCCTCATCTGCACAATTTTGATAATGAAGTCTGTTATGCCCTGTTTTCAGAGATATTTGGGGGTTCACATGACCTAATGTATATGAAGTGCTCCACAAGCCCCAGAGTGGTCACTCGGGCAGTTGTGTATATGAGCACACTGTGCTACATGTTAATACAGGTGAGTCAGGTAGGTATATACATGTTGTATGCATGTAAACATATACAGATTTAATGTTCTTATTTGACTCCCTGTCTCTCCCCTCCCCCCCAGCTGTCTTGTCTCTCTAGACCAGAGACCCTGAGGGCAGTTGCTACAGAAGAGTCCACAGTGACTCCCACCATCTCCATTCCTCCAGGATTCAGCTTACAAGGTCTTCATCTGCTCTGAGTCTGCCTGGAGAAAAATGAGAAGTGAATACATGGGAAGATGAATCCAAGATCAGAAACCTTGGGATTCTTTTGGTAAACCGACACTCCAAAGTCAGAACATAGTTTTCATCTACTGGGGCTCTCAAGGTATTTCAGAGAAAACATGGGATTAGCTCTAAGTAGTCAAAGAGCAAGCACAGGGCAAGTTTCCAAATAAACATATCAAGGCTTGATATAAAAAGAGACAGAGCCCAACACGACCTCCTGTCAGGCAGCTCACATCAGATCCAGCTGTTCCCAGGGTATGAATGAATTTGCAAAAAAAAAAAAACAAACCCAAACAAACAAACCAACAAAAAAATGAGGTTAACTCCAGCACAAGGTGAATCCCAGGTAGGCACAGTCCCAGAGTCAGTGATGCTCCAAGAAGTTTAGGGACTGGGACTCCATGAAACTAGGGGGCAAGGGTATCTATGCTCAGCTGTCCTGAGTGAGAATGACTGATATGAGATGTGGAGCCAAGATGGTGGAGAAAATGCAATGACTCGCATGAGCCCTCCCCCAAACCCCCTAGGACACCTTTAAATAATGCCATAAAACAAGTCCTAGAGCAGCAGAACCCACAAGAGGATGGCGTGAAACAATTTTCCAGACAAAGACAACTTAGGAGTTTGGCAGGAAAGGTCTGTCATAATGGGGTGAGAATGGAGCACAGTCCAGTGTAGCCACTGAATTAGCAGAGGCAGCAGTTGCTTACAGAGCTTTCAGTCCATAGATGGTAATGGGAGTCAAACCACTGGTCAGAAGGAGATTATAGGGTTCTCTTTACTGGCACTGAGGCAGGCCTCTGTTGCTTTGCCCATACTCAGATTGGAGTCCCAGTCCTGGGGGGCAGTGCCAGAGTGAGGAGGAATACTAGTACACCAGAGTGTATAGAGTGTATACACACACGCACAACTGTGGCCGCAGTGGTACGGGGACCCTTGTCACAGTTTTAGTGCAGAAAAGAGTGCTTGTGGTTGCTCACAGACCAGACCACAGGCAAGGAGAGTAGCAAACGTCCCTCTTCTTCAATCATGCTACCTTGGGAAAATTGAAAACTTACAGATCCCTAGAAGTATCTCTGGAAACAACTGAAGTTTGGGACAGTGTGCAATCCACCCTGGAAGCAGGTCCCCACTTAAACAAAGAGTTAAAAGTCAAGAACTAAAATGAAAAAATGAGCAAAGAGCAGAAAAAATTCTGCCTACAGGAAGCTACTACGGTGTCAAGGAAGATCAAAACAAACACCCCGAAGAAGGTAATAAAATCAAAGATAAAATAAAAATCAAAACTCTCACATCCAAGCCCTCCCAGGGAACAATATGCATTATCTTCAGGCCATGGCAGAGCTCAGAAGGGATTTTAAGATCACCTAAGAGAGGTAGAAGAAAAATTGGGAAGAGAAATCAGAATGATGCAAGAAAATCACAAAGGAAAAAAAGTCAACAGCTTTGTAAAAGGGATACATGAAAAAATACTGAAGAAAAGAACACTTAAAAAAACAGAACAGATCAAATAGTAAAAGATGTAAAGAAAGTCAGTGAGGAAAAGAATGCCTTGGAAAGCAGACTGGCATAAAAGCATATGGAAAAAGAGGCACAAAAATTCACTTAAGAAAAACCTCCTTAAAAACTAGAATTGACCAAATGGAAAAGGAGATACAAAATCTTACTGAAGGAAACAATTCCTTTTAAATATAAGACTCATGAGAAGCACTAAAAGGTAAATAGGAAAAGGAAATCATAAGGGACTTAATAATGTTAAACTGTTTACATTCCTACATGGGAAGATGATACTTGTAACTCATTAAAAAAAAACCAGTTTCCTCAGTATTAGGGCAGTTAGAAGGAATAGAGAGAGAAAGAGAAAGAGAGAGAGAAATGATAGATAGATAGATAGATAGATAGATAGATAGATAGATAGATAGATAGATATAGATATTATAGATATAGATATATAGACAGAGGCCACAAGTATGAGTTGAATATGAAGGGAAAATATCTAAAAATAAAATTAAGGGTTGAGAAAGAGGAATGCATTGGGAGGGAAAGGAAGGGGTAAAATGGGGTAAATTATCTCACATAAAAGAGGCAAGAAAATACTTTTATACTGAAGGGGAAGCTGGGAGAGGTGTGTATGTGTTGGGGGCGGGGAGTGAGTGAATCTTAGCCTCATCAGAATTGGCTCAAAGAGGGAACAGCATACACACTCAATTAGGTATTGAAATCTATCTTACCCTATAGGAAGGTAGGAGGGGAAAAGGGATAAGAGAAGGGTGGTGGTGGCAATAGAAGGGAAGACAGATTGGGAAAGGTAGTATTCTGAAGCAAAAGACAGGGTGAATGGAGAGAAAGGATAGAGTAAACAGAGGTGGGGATAGGATGGAGGGAAATACATTTATCAGCTATAACTGTGAAAAAAATTGGAACAAGTTTCTCTGATAAAAGTCTCATTTCTCAAGTATAGAGAGTACTGAGTCAAATTTATAAAAGTAACAGGAAAGAACATTCCCCAATTGATAAATGATCAAGAGATATGAACAGTTTTCAGATTAACTAATCAAAGCTATTGATAGCTATATAAGAAGGTGCTCTAAATGGTTACTGATTGGAGAAATGCCAACTGAAACAATTCTGAGGTACTACCTCATACCTATTAGATTGACTAATAGGACAGAAAGGAAAATGACAAATGTTGGAGAGGATGTGGGGAAAATGAGACATTAATGCACTGTTGGTGGAGTTGTGGACTGATTCAACCATTATGTAGAACAATTTGGAACTATGATCAAAGGGCTATAAAGTCATGCTACTAGGTCTGTATACTAAAAGAGATTTTTTAAAAGCCCAAAGTGAAAAGGACCTATATGTATGGAAACATTTATAGCAGCTCTTTTCCAGTGGCAGGGAGTTGGAAATTGGGAAGATGCCCATCAATTGGGGAATGACTGAACAAATTGTACTATGTGATTGTGCTGGAATACTATTGTGTTATAAGAAATGATGAGCAGGATGCCCTCAGAAAACCTGGAAAGTGAAATGTGAAAATTAACAGCGATATTGAGGATAATCAGCTGTGAGCGGCTCAGCTCTTCTCAGCAATACAATGACCTAAGACAACTCCGAAGGACTTATGATGAAAAATGCTCTCCATCCCCAAAGAACTGACCTGAATGCATATTGAAGAGCACTTTTTTTACTTTCTATATTTTTCTTGAGGTTGTTTTGGTTTGGGTCTATGTTTTCTTTCACAACACGACTAATATAGAAATAAGTTTTGCATGACTACTCATGTACAACCTATACTGAATTCCTTGCCTTTTCAATAAGGGGGGTGGGGAAGGAGGAAGGGAGAGAATTTGGAACTCAAAGTTTTAAAAATGAATGTTAAAAATTTTTTTTACATGTAATTGGGGAAAATGAAATACTAAATAAATTTTAAAACAAAAGAAAATAGAATGACTGATAAAGGAAGACAGACACACCACAGGAAAACAGGCAGGTGGGAGCCCACCACTCAAAAGATGACTGTCAAAAAGGCCTTCCAGGCCAGACTTTCTCATCTTTGAAACTGGATGACAGATCCAGAGATTCGCCAAATCTCATAGCCAGAAGGAGCCTTCTTTACAGAACTCTTTCTCTCTATTTTGCTATCTCTCTGTCTTTGTCTCTCCTCTCTCCCTACATATGTGTGTATGTGTGTATACACATACATACATACATATACACATATAGAGATCTCTATCTATCTATCTATCTATCTATCTATCTATCTATCTATCTCTCTTTATCTATCCATCTATCCATCTATCTGTCTATAGGATCAGAGAGGATGACAGCATCACAGATTTAAAGCTAACAGGGACCTTAGATGCCATCGGTGCTGCTGGTACACTCTAGGATTTGGAAGCCAGCTCGTGGCAGCCCTTCAGTGCCTAGCCACTAAGTCTCTCCTCCAAGCTAAACCTCCCCAATTCCTTCATTCTGTGTCTTTCTCCCAACCTTGGTCCAATCTCTACTGAGGCTAGCACATGATGATTTCTTTAGTCTTTCTCAATTCCTCTGGTGTCCTTTGACATTCTATACTTAAACATGGATGGATCTGAATTATGTTTTCATCTCTCAAGTACTCACACCATCTCCTCTGTTAGACTGGTACCCCCTCCTACAGGGAAATCCCTGCTCCAGGCTTCTTGAAGGGCTGGACCATCCAGCACGGAGAGGCACTACCTTATTACCTGTGAATAAATGAACTCCCTTTCCTAGGAAAGGTGTCTCTGCCAGGTCACAGGACAGACACACTCTTTGGGAAGGTGAGGAGCCCACGGGAGGGACGTGGTGGGCACCCTGGCCCCACGCAGCCAACTTTCCCCGGATTTTCTCCTGGGGTGGGAGCCCTCCAGAAACAGGAGGCCCTTTCCAGAGGGACTTCTCCTTCTTCCACAAATGCACTTATTTCCCCAGAAAGCACTTCCTTTCCCCCCACTATCTTTTAAACTATATCCCTTGAGATGTCAAGAAGAGGATTAAACTATAGACGGCTGTCAGATCACTTGTAGGCCCTTTCCCACGTTATGGGTCTCGCGGGGATAGCAGGGAGAAGATTGCGCTTCAATGACTTGGGAGAGAGCTCAGAGACTCGATGGGTCTCGAATGCGTCTTTGGGGGATACAGCAGTTCCTGAGACTGCTACTTTTTGTGACATGGCTTCCATGGGGGGAGAGCAAGAATATTAGGCTCATTGCTTCCAGATGGGAAGGTTGGACAAGACAGAAACCCTTGGCGTGGAAACCGTGGGCTCTGTAGCGCGATCCGTCTGCGACATATTGAAGTAATCTAGATAGAGGGTCGGGTCTGAGCCAAAGCTGTCAGATAGATAACTTTTAAAAAACATTACACGGTTTATAACAAGGTATTGTGTATCCTCTCTGAAACCCGGCCGCCTGCGCTGCAGGGAGAGCGGAGGGGGGAGAGCAATGATTATTTTGCTTGAGTTACAAAAGTTCGCCTGATGTATAGGAAGAAATTGGCATCTCCTGGCCGGGGAGAGCTCCAGCCAACAATTCAGGCCGGGCTGGGATGTGCAGAGTGCTTGGAGGGCTGTAAATGAGTCCAGGTGCCCTTGGAGAAGTCAGGGCCCCAAGCGTTTTCTTTATTTGGGGAATAGCTCAATAATGGCTCCGCGCCCCAAATGAGCCTCAAATCTGCTTAATGAATCATGGGTCTATTTATAGAGTTAATCCAGCCAGAAGCCCTGGAAGCGAGCAGGGGGAAACTCGACCAGGAGAGGGAGCCCGAAGCCCACCGTTGGAACGCAGTGCTTCGGACCATGGTTTGGATGTGGGTTCTCTTCACTTTCCTTCTGAGCAACCAAGGCTGGGTGTAGAAAGAGGGACAGCACGAGGGTGGATGAGGGTTTAGCCCTATGGGGGAAAAGAGCATTGCCCTGGGAGTAAGGAGACAGGTCCCCATTGGCCCCTGGGAGAAGTTCCCAATGCCTTGTGACCAGGATAGTTCCCCTCTTTAGAATTACAATTTAAAACGTTGTTTAAAAATAATAATAAGGAACAGACTCTATTAGAGATTGGCGAGGCCTTAGAATGGAGACCAGGGACTGTTGTAACTTGGGGTGGGTTTCCTTCTAGGTCCCCATTCTCCTCATATTACAAATGGGAGACAGGCATGGGAGGAGTGGGCTGGCTTGTTTCTGCCCTGCTACTAGCTGGGTTAAAAAACAAATTAACAGCCCCAAAATCTAAGCCTCCCCTCCCCCAAGCCTCGGTTCAATCCTGTGCAAAGTGAGCATGTGTCCTGACGGTCTCTGTGGCTCCTCCTACCTCTGGCATTTCGTGTTCATTGAGTCAGAGATTGGGACAGGAAAGACCTTGGGGGTCATTTAATCCAGCCCTTGCAGATAAGGACAATGAGATGGGTCATACCTTGGACCAGGGAGTAGCCAGGTCTACAGGGCATAACCTGAGGCCCCCTGGTCCTAAGGCTTCTTCTGCCTGCTCAAATGGTCCCTGCTGTGTTCTATTAACATTTTTCGAGCTGTGGTCGAGGGTCCTTCCCAGCTTTGAAGTTCTCTGTTGACTATGCCAATATTCCATCCAGCTTTGGACAGTCCCTCTTCTATGTTCTAGGGTCCCTCCCCACAACTTAGGCCTTTCTGGACTCCTGCCCATGTTTAGTGCCTCAGAAACTTGCTGGAGTTGCCTTGGGTGGGCCCTCATCAGGCTGAGCTGCAAAGTTTTTCCCCCATTTGTAGAAAGGACAGAGCTGTGCTCTCAGTGAGCCCAGGACCCATCCAGTTTCCATGAGGCCACAGAAGGGGTCCTCAGGACGAGCAGATCTGAATCACCTTGGGAAAAATCTGGGAGTAAACTCTACGTCTCCCCAGTCTGGGGTCTTCAGTGGAAAACTGGGAGGAATGTTTGTCTCATGAGTTTTAGTCCTGGCTCTGAAACTACATTCTTAGACAAGTCACCTCACCCCTCCCCTGCCTCAGTCTCCCATTTGTAATGGGAGGAGGAGGGGAACTAGGAAGCCTCCCACCCCAGGTGTGGACAGTCTGTGGTCTCTGTTCTAAGGCCTCTCCAGTCTCTAATATAATACGTTCCTAATTATTATTTTTAAAACAATATTTTGAATGGTAATTCTGAAGTGGGGTACTGCCCCAGCACAAGGCATAGGGGCCTTCTCCCAGAGGCTAATTGACACCTGTGCTCAGGCCTTGGTACCCCAGTGGGTGGACAGCCTGCTTCTCATTTCAAAGGCTGGGAACTGTTAAACTTGGATTTGGATGAACATTTCTATTAACTTTTTTCCATTGATTTCAGGATATTTAATCTCTACCAATCATCTGAGGAAAAGGGGGGTGGGGTGGGAAAGAGGGAGGGGGTTGGGGTGGATTTGATGCAAAGCAGCACACCCAGAGAGTCAGCCAAGTTAGGAAGGAGAACAGTTCAAATCTCTGTCGAATGTGACAGCTGAAATCTCTTTTGTTCAGAGGCAAGGGCAGCCCTGAGCCTGAAGAAACGGCCAGAGCAAGGACATGAGAGCAGCCTCCAAGTTCTGGGGGGGCAACATTCCAGTGGGGCTCACACACGCCACCATTACCCCATTACCCTCTTGGTCCGTAGCTGTTTCTTTGTTATGCTTCCTTTTAATATTTAGCAGTAGAGATTGGGTCCAGGATGTCACTGGAATGGAGAACTTCCAGGGGAGGAAACACCTTCCAACCATGTTGGTAGGCACCATACCCATCTCAGCCCAGCAGGGAGAAGGGAAAGGATTTGTCTTGGGTCATCCAACAGGCCTGTGTCAGAGTTGGGAGGTGAATTCAGGTTTCCTTTCTGTCTGCTCTGTGCAGGGCTTCAGTGACTCACTGATACTGAAGACAAGAAACGGTCACTGCCTGTGAGCTCCTCTTTCACAAGAGAGACCTGTAAGTAAAATTAAAAGCTGTTTCCATCCCTCTTCACGAAGGGGCTCGTCATTGATGATGGTTCCCTCTGCTCCTGTCCTCTCCCATGACTCATCCCAGGGAGGAGGAGAGGGGCAGAGGTGTCTGTGCCAGGAGGGGGCAAGGCCCAGCCATGCCCAAAGGGGCTGGGATCAGCTGGATAGCATGAACCTAGCGAGTCACAGCTAGAGAGTCTGTGACTGAGGACAGCAGTGGGGGCTCACATGGCTATAAATCAGCCATTCTAAAAGGATTGAAAGAAAAGGTGTTGTGACTCTGGTCAGTCCTTAATCACCACCATCTTGCTGAATCTCCTCAGCTCCCTTGAGAGGACAACCAGGCAGGGCCTATTATCCCATGTTCCTTCATTGCCTGGAACCTCATTCCCGGGGACATCTCTTCTTCTCTTGTACCATATGGGGCCTCCATTTTGGGGAGTGGTCCATGCCAGCTGTCCTAACCTTCATCCCCACAGCCCCATCAGGATCCTCCCTCCTCCCCCTTCAACCGCCTTGTACATGGTGTCTTCACCCCTTAAGAGTCTAAATGTCTTGAGAGCAGGGGCTATGTTTTGTGTGCTTATGTTTCTGCAGGACCTAGTCCAGGGCTGAGCACACATAAACTGCTTAATAAATATTTGTGGCTTGCCCTTTTAGAGCATAGAATACCAGAGGTCCTGGCGGGGGGGGGGGGGGAAGATCAATACAGACCGAAAGAAGCAGCGTTTCATCAAAGTCCCCCAAAGGCCATGTAGACAGAGAGAAAATAGAGGTGCATTCTCTCTGATTCTGTCTGGGGTGGATAAGGAGTGTGGGTTTAGTGCCTTGCAGGTCCAGACATCTGTAGCTCTCTCTAACCAAAGTGTTAACTACCTGACTTTGCTAATGACCATATCAGCCTACAAAGCTGAGAAGAAGAAATTCATACCAAACCTGATTCACACCAGCAAGGAGGAACCGGGAAGCTGTTGGAAAGAAAAGCCCACTCCATCCTAAAAGGGGTATTAGAGAAAGAGAGAAAAGGCATCATAAAGGCATGTCCCTCAAATAGGGAGAGAATTTCAATGGGTTCCAATAAAGAGCAAGCTGAATCCTATACAGTTCTATTAGAAGTCAGCTCAGAATAGACAAGAGATGAGTGAGAAAGATTTTGTGAGCGTTAAGAGAAGCAATTATGATGGGAGTGTGGGGGTGACGATCCAGAAATGGTGATGTGGAAGCACTGGGAGGTCATCACATAATTAATACCTCTTTCAAGTCTGATACAAAAGATGGAAGGTATGGGAAGGCCATAGAATGGAGGAGGAAGCAATTATTCTGGAAAAATGGTATCTGAGGGGTGAAAGCTCAGGATCTGTGGGGAAGGCTGAGGATAGTGAAAGGGACTTTTAACAAAGCATATTGAGAAAAGATGACGGGATGGCACTTAAGGTGAATAGATAGATAGATGGATAGATAGACAGACAGAAGGATGGATGGACAGACAGATACACAGATAGATAGATAGATAGATAGATGGACGGATGGATGGATAGATAGATAGATAGATGGATAAACAGAAACATGTCCAGGAGGCCAGTGTCAACAGGGTGGGGGTCATCAGACTGGAAATAGCTAATCAAATTGTGATATGTGGATGTAATGTGATATGATTCCTCCATAAGAAATGATGAAGGGGAAAGTTTCAAAGAAACCTGGGAAGACTTGTATGAACTCAGGCAAAGTCAGGAGAGAAACAGCAGCAGGGGAAAGAAGAACTATTCTGAAAGATGGAAGAATGGACCTTGAGGGGACAGAGGAGCAAGCTCACTGCTTCTTACTCAGAGCCTCCAAGCAATGGGGCACTCACTGCCTCACGTGGCAGCTCTCTGCACTGTGGGACCTCTCTGGCATCGCTGCCTCACGCGGCAGCTCTCTGCACTGTGGCACCTCTCTGGCATCGCTGCCTCACGTGGCAGCTCTCTGCACTGTGGCACCTCTCTGGCATCGCTGCACATCAACTCAGATCTGAGCCTGCTACACGCTCATCATTCACATTCTTAAAAGCAGCTACCATCCTCCCTTTCCTCTGGCATTTTTTCTTCTCCAGACTAAATACCCTTAGATCCTTCAGCCAATGATATTAAAATTCTATCAGGAGTAAATCAGGAAGGATAATCTAATTAAATGACGATATTGAAGTGTGAGGTATATACTCACTACAATATATTTATTATGCAGACTCTTTGGATTGGACCTATGATCAAAGTTGGTCTAGGGAATTCCCAGGTGGAAACACCTTCTACTAATGGAGGTGTCTTCTCCCTAAGTAACTTACAGCCTTTGGAGTTGTCCAGAACACCGGCAGCTTGAGTGACTTCCCCAAAGTCACCCAGCCACTTTAAGGCTGGCTCTCAATCCACCAAGCAGGGCTGCCAGTGAATAAACCAGGTGCCATTGTGACCGAGCATCTTGCGGAACTCTTTCTGAAGAAGCTGGCAGCTGACCTGGGCCATGGGGGCTTCATAAGACAGAGATTTGAAGCCAGAATGGTCCTTGGTGGCCCTCTCTTCTAAGCCCCCCACTGAACTTGTGAGGGACTGAAGATGGGAGGCGCTTAGTCATTGTCACACAGGTGACAGGTACCAGCATCCATACCTATGTCTCCTGACTGGGTCACCACCGCCTCTATAGGATATCGAGCCTACTCCCTTAGGTGGGCTAGACTCCAAATTTCCCTGGTTGGCATCTAAAACCTTCTAGGGTCTGGTGTCAGCCTCCCTTCCTAGGATGAGTGTACACTATTCTCGTGTCTGCCATGTTCCAGTCAAACTGGCCTCTGTGATGTCTGCAAGACACAACATCCATCTCCCGCCTCCAGCCCTTTGTGCACACCCCATGCCTGGTATGCCCAACGTGCTTCTGTCTTCCCTGGTGCCTTCAGCAGTGCCTGGCACTTCATGGGCACAGTCGGGTCTGCTATGATACAACGTCACTGCCATTATGTAGAATTGTTTGACAGAAGCCACAGGAACTGTGGGCCTACGGGCACAACACCCAAATGTGTCAGTGACAAAAAAAGGCAGGAGCATCATAATAAAAACAGCAGCTGCTTAGTACAGCTAGGTGGCCACAGTGCAAAGAAAATCAGGCTTGGAATCAGTGAGACCTGAGTTCAGATGCAGCCTCAGACACTTACTAGCTGGGTGACCCTGGGCAAGTCACTTCCATCTGCCTCAACTTCTTCTGCTGGAAAATGGGAGCCATAATGACACCTACTTCCCAGAGTTACTGCAAAGATCAAATAAGATAAGGGTAAAGTTCTAAGGACAGCCCTGGTACAAACGAAGCCCTGTGTAAATGTTAGCTGGCATTACTGTTATAAGTTCATTAGTGCTATTGCTCTTATATATGATAAATGCCTCAAAAACACAATTGATGCTACAGTGAGAGTGCCATGGGCTGGGGCTTGGTGCTTCCAATCGCACTGGGAGGAAAAAGTCAGGGGCCTTGGGCAAGCAGGTGGATTTGGCAGCAACATGGACAAAAAGGTGGCCTCTGTGGGCAGCAGTTCCTGGAAGGGGCTGGGGACCAGGGCAGCAGGCAGGTGGTAGAGCAGCCCTCTGCCCACAGCTCCTGCCCCTCCACAAGATACACAAGGAATCTGGCCTGTGGAAGTGGGAGTGGGAACGGTGGGCATGGGAAGGGTGGGCGTGGGAAGGGTGGCCACTCATGGGTCACTGTAAAGCAGTGGAATCTTCTGCCCTCTTGCTGCTTCTCACAGATAAACATGTGGAAGCATGCATTGTGTGGAGATGCTCATGGTCCATCAAGCATGGGTACAAATGGACATTCTGGGCCCAGACCCAGGGTGGCCATGACCAGCAGCACAGATCAGCTGGAGCAGACGTCAGGAGAATGAATCACCAGCGGCTCTGGTGGTTTCCAGACTTCTCAACCCATAAACACCAAAGACAAAGTAAAAAGTCACTGGGGAACTCTGTTGGAACTGGGTGAGAAAATAACACGGTGGAGCAAGAAGTGGTGGAGGCATCACCACTACAACTGCTGCCACATGGCTGCCCCTGGCACTGCCAGCCTGCAGATCATAGTGGGACCAACTGACCATTTAGAGGATAATTGCTCTTGCTTTTACCTGCCTGAGTCTGGGCTGTGGTGTTGGGTGGTGGTCCTGGGGTGTGTGGCCAGTGAGTCAGAGCTTCTGGAGGATGTAGAGAGGGCACCCTCCTCATAGCTCTGGTAGCTATGAAAACCCCAGGGATCTGGGACAAAGCTCTCCACTCTGGAAGCAGAGCTCTACTGTGGCAAAGAGCCCGAAAGTCAAGTAATTGGCAAGATGAGGAAGTGCAATCAGACCACAGAATCCTTTTTTGGGGACAAAAATGATCAAAACACAGAACCAGAAGAAGTCAACAAAGTCCAAACTCCTGCATCAAAAGCTTCCAAGAAAAAATATGAATTGGTCATGGGCCATGGAGGAGCTCAAGAAGGATCCTGAAAATCAAGTAAGAGAAGTGGAGGAAAAATTGGAAAGAGAAATGAGAATGATGCAAGAAAACTGGAACAAGCAAATCAACAGCCTCCTAAAGGAGACCCAAAAAATACTGATGAAAATAACACCTTAAAAATAGACTAACTCAAATGGCAAAAGAGGCCCAAAAAGCCAACAAGGAGAAGAATGCCTTAAAAAGTCAAATTTGCCAGATGGAAAAGGAATCTCAAAAGCTCACTGAAGAGAATATTTCCTTCAAAATTAAATTGGAGCAAATGGAAGCTAATGACTTTATGAGAAATCATGATACTATAAAACAGATCCAAACAAATGAAAAAATAGAAGGTAATGTGAAATATCTCCTTGGAAAAACCACTGACCTGGAAAATAGATCCAGGAGAGACAATCTAAAAATTATTGGAATACCTGAAAGCCATGATCAAAAAAGAAAGAGCCTAGAAATCATCTTTCAAGAAATTCTCAAGGAAAATTGCCCTGATATTCTAGATTCTAGATAATATCTGGTTCTAGATATTAGGGTAGTTGAAGGACATATGTGTGTATGCATACATACATACACACACACATATATATGCATGCATACACACATCTATCTAAAAAATAAAATTAAGAGGTGAGAGGGGAATATAATGGGAGGAGAAAGGGAGAGATAGAATAGGGCAAATTATCTTTTAAGAAAGGCAAGAAAAAACTGTTACAATGGAGGGGAAGAGCAGAAAGGTGAAAGGGAATGGGGCAACCTTATTCTCATTGAATTTGGCTTAAGGAGGGAATAACATACACTCTCAATTGGGTATCTTACCCTACAGTAAAATAGGGGGAATGATAGAAGGGAGGGCAGATTGGGAGAGAGGTTAGTTAGAAGCAAACACTTTTGAAAAGGGACAGGGTCAAAGGAGAAAAGAGAATAAGTGAGGAGCGGGATAGGTTGGAGGGAAATACAGTTGGTCTTTCACAATATACCTACTATGGGAATGATTTGTATGACTGCACATGTACAACCTATATGGAACTGCTTGTCTTCCCAGTGGGGCTGGGTAAGGAGGGAAGAAGGAAAAGAATCTGGAAATTAAAGTTTTAAAAGCAAATGTTAAAAAAATGTTTTTACATGCAACAGGGAAATAAGATATACTGGCACTGGAGCATAGAAATCCATCTTGTCCTACTGGAAAGTTGGGCAGGGGATGGGGAGGATATAAGAGAGAGCAGACCAGGGGAAGGGGTATTCAGTAGGCTTGCTATTTTGAGGTGGGAGGGAAGGAGAAAGATGGGGAGAAACATTTGTAACTCAAAATCTTGTGGAAATGAATGTTGAAAACTAAAAAATAAATAAATAAAAGATTAAAACACACACACACACAACCCAGAAACAAATGGGCATTCTCAGAACAAGCGTTAAAAAGTGAACTGGTTTTATTCAGTAAGCAAGGATGGAATTAATGAATCAGTCCACACCCTACTGTGCATGAACTGTCCTGGTCCAGGTACAGAAGCTCATGGTCAGCCCAGGAGCAGCAGCTGAGTGTAGGCTTCGGGGCTCAGACCTAGAAGGCTCACTGCATCCCAGCTGCTGCCCAGCCCGAAGCTCACATGAACAGCGAGTCCTTGTGCTGACTGATGGTAAGTGAGAAGGGGAAATAATTTGGAAAATCATTCATTTGTTTTCTAAGAATCATAAGGTATGAGGGCCAGAAATGGTCATGTGGTCCATCCCTCTCATTCTACAGAAGAGAAACTGAGTCTTTGAGAGGGAAAGTTGTGTGTGCAGAATCACTGAAACAGGAAGACAGTCAAGATTCCCATCCAAATTCCAGTCTTCAAATCCAGCTGGCCAACTCTTTCCTCTCTGTGTCTTCTGTCTGTCTGTCTGTCACTCTCTCTCTCTCTCTCTCTCTCTCTCTGTCTCTCTTTTCTATCTCTCTCTCCTCTGTTTCTCCTCTGTCTCTCTCTCTCTTCTCTCTGTGTTTCTCCCTGTCTGTCTCTGTCTCTCTCTGTGTCTCTGTCTCTCTTTCTCTGTCTTTCTGTCTCTGTGTGTGTGTGTCTGTCTGTCTCCCTCTCTCCCTGTTCAAGGCCTCTGTCACTTGGTCCAGTTGTCTCAAGAGCCAATGGCTTGTCTGTTTTACATTTCTGGCACCGTGGCACCTAGATTTTGGTTTCCCTTCCCAAACCCTTGCTCATCCAGTGACATGTTTGCTTCCACAAAGAGCTGCGTAATTTGCCTGGGGCTCAGGTTCCATACACAAACAAGGCAGTTCCAGGGTGTGATGTCCTCTTACTTTTCCAGAGCTGGCTATTGAGACTGCGGTCACGCACCGCAGCTGAAAGAGTCACAGGCTGGACCTGGACCCAGTTCTCTCCTCCCTCTGCATGCAGCCTTCCAGGAGCCATGCTCTGTTATTCTACTACTACTCTGTGTTCCTGGGTACCTGAAGTGAGTGGACTGGATGGTTTGGCTTGAGAACACACTGACAGGGGCAAGAATGCTGTCCTCAAAAAGGGTTCAAAACCATGTTTTTGGTTTTCTCCCCATGTGACCCTGAGCGGTTCACGTAACCTTTAAAAGGAAGGAGAGTAACACCACCAACAAGAACTTTCATCAGATTGAGAGCTGGATAGGACCAGAGAGGTCAGCAAGTCCATTGGTTGTACAGGCGTGTAGACTGAGGCCTTGACAACAAACTGGCCTAAGCTAGATCACACAGCTGCCGCAGAATCGCAGAACTCTTGAGCTGGAAGGGAGCTCAAAGTTTGTACACACAAAGAATGTCCCCTTTACAGTGTTTCTCATGAGTGGTCACCAGCTTCTGCTGAAGCACCTCTGTGGAGGGGGAACCCAGGCCCTCTTGAGGCAGCCCAGGCTACTCAGGGGCAGCTCTCCCAGGAGGGAAGTTTTCTCTTGATGCCTAGAATATTTGCCTGTGTCTCTCAGTATCTGAAGTGAATTGCAACTCAGATCCTTCTCCCGTGAAATGCTGTGCTCCATGGGTCTAGACTGCAGCAGTCCTCAACCTGTGGGTAGCAACCCCTTTGGGGGTCGAACAACCCTTTCACAGGGGCTACTTAAGACCATTGGAAAACACATATTTTCGATGGTCTTAGGAACCAAGATACCTCTATCTGTCTCCAGGCGGGTCTGCCAAAATGCAGATATCCCCACATATGAGTATTAAAGGGTCGTGGCATTAGGAAGGTTGAGAACCACTGGTCTATAGGCAGCTAGGGGTACCACAGACCAAGTAACAGAGGTCTTGAGCAGGGAAAGAGACAGACAGACAGACAGACAGACACACACACACACACACACACTTGGGGTCAGGAAAATCTGAGTCCAAATTCAGCCTCATGTACTGACTGGGTGACCCTAGCCAAGTCACTGATCTTTGTCTGCCTCCTTGGTTTCCTCATCAGTCAAATGTGGATAATAATAGCAGCTGCCTCCCAAGGCTGACGTTGAGATCAGTGAGATGTCTGTAAGGCACTTTGCATACCCTAATGTGCCACATAAACTCTGGCAGCCTCCCAGCTTTAGGCTGAATGGCCATCAAAGTCACACAAAGCGGATGCACTGCCAGAGCCAAAAGGGGTCTGGGAGATCTTCGAGGCCGAGTCCTTGACTTTATTGGTGAGGAAACTGGGGCTCCTGGGGAAGAGACGTGGCCAGGCTGCCCCAGTGGCCAGGAGCAGGGCGAGGTCTGCTCCTACAGGCCCTGACCCCAGGCCAGCCTTCTCTCCATCCCCCTTTGATGCCTCCTCTGCTCTGAGCACAGGCTGGAGAGCTCTGGAGAGAGCCACCGGCACCCCAGGCCAATGCTGGAGGCCTTGCTTTCAGCAGGTGACCAGGTTTCACTAATGTGGGCCGGTGAGGTCTGGGGCTGAGGGCTCAGTGATAGTGCCAGAGCTTGTCAGGGATCCTGCTGCTCAGGAAGGTCTGCAGAATCTCTGGGGCACTAGCCAGGATGATTATCTTTCAGGGCAGGACTGCAGCAGGTACTCAGCAACATCACCCACTTTCAGTCAGAGGAGGGCATTTTACTGGGTGCCCAAATGGAGGGGCGTAATGTGATGCGTAACATATTGGGTAGACATGAATGCTTCTGTCCTTTAATTCTCTAGGGAACTCAGACCGAGGCTCAGGGGAGGCTACCCTGCAGCCCACGGTCATTCAGACTAATCACCCACACCTTGATTATGGCACCAGCCTGGGCCCACCCTTGTGCCCATCTTTGCCACCCCTTCCCAATCTTCCTTGTATAGACCGAGGTACTGCTAAGCGTTCCAGAGGGAAGTTCACCTTTGCCAGCTCCCATAGAGTCTGGGGCTACCCAGTCGAGAAATGAGGCTGGGCGGGAAGGCAGCTGGGTTCAGATCCAGCTCACCCCAGGTCTGTGGGAACTCTGAAAGGCTGTAGTTTTCCAAAATCACTTTCTCTCCCTCATGTGTAAAATGGACCAGATTATTTCTTTTATCTTTTCTGGAGCAATCAGGGTTAAGTGACTTGCACAGGGCCAGACAGCCAGTAAGTGTCTTAGGCTGAATTTGAGCTCGGGTGCTCCTGACTTCCAGGGCCAGCACTCCCCCTGCTGTGCCACCTCGGTGCCCCCAGACCAGATCAAGGCTTCTCCGAGCTCTAAAATGACATGGTCTATGCACACTTTGCTCATTTTCTTACCCAAAGTACGATTTTTACCGCTTGCCCATATCTTATTCATCGTACCTAGAACAGGGCCGGGCACAAAACAGCCAAGGAGATGAGATGGGAGCCAGCTTGGGCTGGTTGTAGGAGAGCTGGGCATGATCTACCACAGAGACAGTATTTCCAAAAATAAAATGCTTCTTTCTTCTTGCACATTTTCCCTGATTCTTGCACATGATCCATCATGTTAAGTTCCAAGAGCATGAAGGGGAAAAACCAGTGAGTTTCATCCTGAGGCTGAGAAGACCCTTCCCCAGCACCACAGGCTCTGAAGCAACGTTTCCCTAGAATCACAGCATCAGGGCCAGGAGGGGCCTTAGGTTCTGGAGTGTCTGATGTGGGAGGGAACTTAGAACACACGACAGAGAACGTCACAGAACCTTAGGACGCAGAGCACAGGATGTCAGAGCCAGGAGGGCCCTTAGAGGGCCGAGAGTCGAGCGTCTGACACAGGAGGGATGTGGGCAGAACAGAGAACAAAACTGTCACAGCTGAGGCAGAACTTCAGGATCTTTCAGTTCTCTTCTTCATTTTACACACAGGGAAACTGAAGCTCCCCTCCCAGCTGCTGAAGGCGGCAGCATCCTGCTCGTCTGCAGGCTCAAGCCCTGGGCCCACATTGGGCCCCCCATGGTGCTGAGCATCTTGGGATCCTCCAAGCAGCCCAGAAATCTTGGTGTGAGGAGAAGGGGGAGGAGGGCAGTGGTGTCATGGGGGCTGGGATGCGCCGTGCGCTCAGGCTGGAAGGCAGCCAGGGGTCCCAGAGGAGAGAGAAGGGGGAGTGCTCCAGCATTGGGGGGGGGTCCAAGGGCCGAGGTCTCCTGTGGCTCTGGGAGGCCGTGGCAGGATGTCTGTGTCTCAGCCTGAGGCGACCGTCCAGCAGGGTGGCTGTGATGACCGGGTCCAGGCATGCCAGAATCACCAGAGCAGGCCTGGGACATGCCTGTGCAGCCCTGGGAAAGCCTGTTCTCTCTAGCCTCAGCTTCCCCCTTTACTAAGAGGCTCAGATGAGACAGGCCCTTCTAGGTCCGACATTCTATAGGCCTGTGATGTGCTGAACAACGGTCGAGGGAATCGTCATGAAAATCTCAGAGTCCAGTCACGCTCACACTGCCCCAGCATCCTTCCTTCTCCTCATCCCCTTCCACACAAGAACTCTCCGAGGCTCCCCGCGGCTGATGGGGCAGTTTGGATACTTGCTGGTATTCAAGGCCGTCGGCTGCCTGTCTCCAGGAAGCTTCCTTCCTAAGTCGGCCTCCTCGGTGCTTTAATTTGGGGTGGCTGTTTCACCTCCGGATAGAAGGGTAGCTCCTTGAGGACAGAGACCGGTTCATTTTGTCTTTGTACCCCCAGAGCCTAGCTTAATGTTGGGAGACACTTAATAAATGTTCATTGAATCTAAATCTAAATATCAGTGATTCTGTGGCTCACTGCATTCCCTACCCCAACACACACAAAATTAATAAATACACATTTATTAAAGACCTACTCTATACCACGCAGTGGGCTAAGCCCAGTGGATACACAGAGAGGCTAAACCAAGCCCTGCCCTTGAGGAGCTTACATTCTAATGGGGGAGATAGCCCACAAACAAATATGTAGAGAAAGGGCTATAGATATATCTCTATGCGTAAACCAAGCTCTTTCCAGGATAAATAGCAGATGATGAATGGAGGGAAGATCTTGGATCTAAGAAGGGCTGGGAAGGCTTCCTGGAGAAGTAGGGATTTTAGTTGGCATAAAGACAATCTCCTGCCCTTGCTCCTAGGAGAAGGGCAGGAGTTGGGGAGGAGAGAAAGGCTGGGAGCAGTGAGGGAGGGGAGTGACCTGGAGGCCACTGGACTGTGGCTGCCAGGGGGATAGGAAGAGCACACAGCTCAAAGGAAGAGAGGTCGCTGAGAGAAGGAGAAAAGGCAGAGCCAGGAAGACACCGGGCAGCAAGGAGCATCCCAACTCCCGGGGCTCAGCCTATGAGCCAAGGAGAGTGAGCCGAGGGGCAGCCAGTCCTGCAGAGGGAGGCCAGGGAGGCTGTGGCGTCCTGGGAAGAGCCAGGTGAGTGCTGGGAGATAGAGGGAGGGGGCAGAAACGGATTTAAAATGAAAGGAAGTTTGTTGCCTAAGGAGCAGGCATTGCAGAGGGCACCGTGGAAGGGCCGGGGAGCAGTCATGATGAAACTTGGGGTGAGAGGGTTGAGGCGGAAGGGATGAGGAAGCAGGTGGGGGGTGGGGAATGGGGTTTGGATGTTGACAAACAGGAATTCAGAGTGACTTGGGACATGTAGAGTACGATCAGGTGTGAAGATGGTCACTCTGGAGTTCAGGGTGCCGCTCCCCTGCCCTCCGAGGACAAGAAGAGCCGGGGCACACACGCAAATACACACATGCACACACTCCCATGTATAAACACACACACATATTCGCACACACGCACACTTGCATGTACAAATACACACTCAGACATACATACATACACATATAAATATACACACATACACACACATACACACATATACAGACACATAACCACACACACGCACACACTCACACATACACACACACACACATATACAGACACATAACCACACACACGCACACACACACGCACACTCACACACACACATACACACGCCCCTCAGTGCTCCTCACCAAATCCTGCCTCACCTTCCCAGTCCGTCCCAAGCCCCTCGGCCAAGCCTTCGTCCAGCCCTCCCTCACCGGGTGTTTCGGCTTCTCCTTCCCCAGGCCCACCTGCCCTCCTCAGCGCTCCCCAGCTCTTGTCGTTCACGCTCTTGGACTATCAGAAGAGGGCGCGCTGTCACACAAGGCCGGCTGCTTCCTCGGGCTGCGGGGAGCCGAGTGCGCAGTTCTCAGCGTGACTATCGGCGCCTCCAAAATCAGCAAGCGCAGGTAAAGCCCATTGTTTTGTGGATCCCGGAGACTTAAGGGACGGCAAAAATGTTCATATTAAACACGCGTGTCCCTTTTTCTTCCTTTGGAGAGTGGGCTGTCGCTCGCTTAGGAGCACCGCCTTTGTGTTCTGGGACGGCAGACGGGCTGCCCTGGTCCCTGCGGAGTGGGCAAAGGCCCAGAGGAAGGACAGTCTCCAGCAGGAGGTCATAGTTGGGGGCCCCATAGGGCGGGAAGCTGTGGATGGATTGCGTGGGAGGGCACAATGCAGAAGGCACAGGGTCTCCTATCACACATTCAAGTACTGGGCTCTGCCCTTCTCATTGTTGTCCCTGAGACCCAGACTCTAAGCACCCCGAGGACAGCGACAGGCCTGCATACAGCAGGTAATTTGTAAGTGTTTAGAGAGTTGGACCCGTGTCAACACGGACTTCTAGGCTCTCCTGCTCATGGAAGGCTGGACTTTCTTCCACAGTGGTACTCAGAGTCCAGTGGAAGGACTGATAATCAGTTCCCAGCCCCGCTCTAGGCCTCAGTTTCCCCATCTGTAAAATGAGTGTACTGGACCAGAGGCAGAGAGGGGGGAGAGGAGAGGGCTTGGGGCTTGGAGTCAGAGAAGTCTGGGATCGGATTCTCCTTCCAGCATGGGCTGGGTGACCCTAGCCATGTGCAGCCCCTCTGAGGGAGGGAGGGGTGGTGATCCCTGGTTCATCCTCCTCACTGGCTTGCTCGTGGTGAGGCTGGACGGAGGAGCCGTCTGTGGCTCGCCATCCAGATGCGGAGCCACGGCTTAGCTGCAGCTCTGAGCTCTGGGCTCAGGAGATGCACCTGCCCCAGTCTCCCCGAGAAGGATGGGCTCTGGGTGCGAGCTCCCACTAGCAGCCTTTCCTTTCCCTTCCATGTGGAATGGGGAGGGCGATGCCTCCCTGAGCCACCTCCCAGGGCTCTGCCAGTCTTGACTGGTTACCCGTGAAAGCTGACGATAAACAATGACAGCGATGGTACTAATGATGATTAGTTAGCAACAAAACCGGCAGAAAAAGAGGGGGGAGGTGACCGGCTACAGAGGAAGGAGGTAACTAGACTCAAAGGACCCGGGTTCAGATTCCAGCTCAGCTACTTATCGATGCCCTGGCTTCGGAAGAGCAACTTAACGTCACTCGGACTCAGTTTCCTCAGCTGTTAAGTGACTGGCTAAGCAAGAGGCCTCGATTTCCAGCTCTCAATCTACCTACAATCCCGTTGTCCTCTTCAGGGAAGAAATCCCTGGGGGAGAAAGAACTCACTGCCAGGAAATCCTCAGGAGCCAAGTCCGAACACACAGAGGGGCTGGGGGTGGCCGGGGAGGGAAAAGGGCTCCCGAGACCCTTTACAATTAACTGGCGGCTCTCGGCTTGCAGCAGTGGTCACCTGCTGCCCTCGGATCCAGCCGAGCAGCCTACAAGGCCAGAATCCCCGTGGGGGGGGGGGCAGTCCGTGCTGTATCTGGAGGCCCCGCGGATACCGGAGCACAGCCATAAATCAAGGGGCGGGTGTTTGGAGAACACTGGAAGTGTTTCGGAAACATGGAGTGGCTGACCTGTGGGGCTTGGCTCTTACTCCTTACAAGAATTTAGATGACTAATGATGTTAATAAATAACTGCTTAACTCTTTCTCTTGACTTTGGGCATAATTTATTTCCGAGGGGGCTGCGGGGCAGGGTTACAAGGACCCTGCCCTGGCCGCACTTGGAGGGAAGGGGTCTCCCACCAGCCATGAACGCCTGAAGCCCTTTCCCCAAAGAAGCAGGCATCCTTTCTCCATCAGGTTCAGTCATAGGCAAGTCAACAACCAGGCCACAAGCATTTATTAACTGCCTAGTGTATATCAGGCACTGTTCTGGGAATACAAAGAAAGGGAAAATAGCCCCTACTCCCCAGGGACTCACAGTCTAATGGGGAAATGACTCCGAAATAGCTCAGTTGAAACAAGATAGGCTAAGTAGGGTAATTGGAGAGAATCAACAGAGAAGGCTCTGGCTGTCATGGGGGGGGGGGGGCAGGGCTAGTGGGGAGCTCGGGAAAAGTCCTGGGGAGAAGGAAAGGTTTGAGGTTTGAGCCAGGGAAGCCAAGAGGCCAAGGAGATGAAGGAGAGCTTTCCAGGGACAGGGGGCAGCCACTGTAAACGCTCAGTCTGGAGCTGGAACCTCGAAGAAGGGGGTTGATGTCATTGGAGTATGGGTTAGGACAGAAATTAGAATTGGGAGGCGGTCTCTCCTGGAGGCGGGATGCCTGGCAGCCCCCTTCCACCCACCCCAAGGTATTTCCCTCCATCACTTTCATGGCACCTGGCCTGGAATGCCTCCATGTGGGTAATTACGGTGATTTCCATTGCAGAGACAGAAAGATGAGACCCAGAGAGGGAAGTGACCTGTCCAAAGTCCCAAAACAAGGAAGGGACTGAACTGGGCCAATGACCTGGGTCTCTGAATGTCCAGTCCAGCTTCCGCCCAGTCTGCCGCACTGTATGAAAGAGCAAACCCTATATAGGACACAGACCTAAAACTAATTAGTTAAGTGGGGTTGGTGGTCCAGGACAGACTTCTAATTTAATTGCTAATTGTCTCACACCCACTAAAGATAACCCTTTATTACAGGCAGCTGCTTCTCTCTCACTCTTAGCTTAAGACCTCACAACTGGACAATTGCGATTTTCTCTCTGTCTCTCTGTCTGTCTCTCTGTCTGTCTCTCTCCATCTCTCCATCTCTCCATCTCTCTCTCTCTCTCTCTCTCTCTCTCTCTCTCTCTCTCTCTCTGTCTGTCTGTCTCTCCCTCCCTCCACTCCACACACACATATGTACATATACACCTGTATTTATATAGTCCAGGCATAGGTGTGTATGGCTAGAGTGCTTTCCCTCTTTCATTATGGCGATAGCCATAATATAACCTACCCATATAGGTTGTTACAGTTACAGTGTAGTTGTTTGCTTTGTTCTGCTGACTTTACTCTGCATCCGTTCATATATATCTTCTTTAGACTTCTCTGCATTTATCACATTCACCATTTCTTTTTCTTTTTTGCTTTTTGGAGGGGGAAGGGCAGGGCAGTTGGGGTTAAGTGACTTGCCCAAGGTCACAGGGCTAGTACATGTTAAGTATCTGAGGCCAAATTTGAACTCAGGTCCTCCTGACTCCAGGCCCAGTGCTGTATTCACTGGGCCACCTAGTGCCACACATTCACATTTCTTAAAGCATATTCATGGCTCACAGCTTATTCAGTCATTCCCCAATCAATGGGTATCTATTTTGTTTCCAATTCACTTCTACTACAAAAATTGTTGTTATAAGTATTTTTGGTATGAACGGGGACTTTCTTCTTATGAATGACCTCCTTGTTGTATGAGGGTAGTAGCAGAATCTCTGGGTTAAAAGGTATAGACATGTTAGCCAATTTATTCACAAAGTTCCAAATTACTTTCCAAATGGTTATACTGATTCCCATCTCCAACAATGCACCCGTGTAGCTCTTCCCAGAACCCTTCCAACACTATTCACTTATACTGTCGTCTTTGCCAACTTACAGGCTGTGAGGTAAAACTTTAAGGCTGTTTTTTAAAAATTCTTTTGTTATTAGTCATTTGGTGGATTCTTTTATATGGTTATTTATAGTCTGCAATTCTTTTAGAAACTCTTTTTTTCATACCTTTTTACTCCAAATGTTTCTCTCAATCCTGTGCACAATACTGACAATATTACTTGCTTAATGAATCCTTTTGTGAAAGAGGACCGAAGGTAAAATTTGGTTCAAATTACACCAATTCACGATTAGCCAAGTCTAAACAAATATGGTCCTAGTGAAGTTCCATTTATATTTTCTTGTGGGGTATAAAGACAATACATCTAATAAGGAAACATTTCTTTGTTAGAGAAACAGAGTGCTGAAGGAGGACCCAGGTTCAAATCCCATTTCTGGTGATTATTGTATTAGGCTGGGAAAGTCACCACCTTCTCAGAGTTCTGGCAACCTCTCCCACAGTTGGGAGAAAACAATCCCGATTGTCCTTCCCCGGGGCGGCCCTGGGGTTCCAATGAGACCATGTAAGGGAAATGCCCCAGCACGCACACCAACCCCTGAAGTACAGAAGGGTGGGGAGGGGGGGAGAAAGGCAATATCTGCAGCATGGAAACACGATTCCGTTAGCTATTCGTGTTAATAAAACCAACATGATAAGACTATGCATTTGAAAGTTGACTTCAGATTTGATTTTTATTTTTTTTTTAAAGAAAGAAACCCAGAAACTTTCTGTGTTATCTCTCCCCCAATTGAAACTTTTTGAAAAGTGAAATAATATGAGCGATGTCAAGCTGTGTTATCAGTGGGGCACGTTACATAGTGGGAAAACTATGCTCGGCATTTGAAGTCTTTAATTACTCTGTTTTCCTAACAGGGCATTTCTAATCTCTTTGGACTCCCCGCAGATGTTGGAGAGTTAACGTCTCTGGGTTTCGGGAGGAGGCGCGGCTTTGCCAGGGGATCTAAGCCCCCAAACACGTTTCTTTTGATCACGGCGGTATGATATAGCTCAGACTTCTCCGTTGTTTGGGCAATTTCTCCGATCTCAATGAAATATGATCTCTCTCCTTCTGGCACGAAACCAGTGGGCTGTATTGAAAACGGCTCCTTCAACCACCCTGGTAATTTACAGTTAGAGATGTTAAGCAGAAGTGTTTTCTGTTCAATTGTGTTGACAGAAAAGCTATATAGGATGGCCTGAGAAAGCTATCCTTTTCTTCCTTCCTTCCCTTCTTTTTTCTTTTCCTTCCCTTCTTTTCTTTTCCTTCCTTCCTTCCTCCCTCCCTCCTTCCCTCCCTCCCTCCTTCCTTCCTTCCTTCCTTCCTTCCTTCCTCCTTCTCTCTTTCTCTGTCTCTCTGTATGTCTCTGTCTCTCAGTCTCTGTCTCCCTGTCTCTGTCTCTCTCTGTCTCTCTGTCTCTGTCTCTCTGTCTGTCTCTGTCTCTCTCTGTTTCTCTGTCTGTCTGTCTCTGTCTGTCTGTCTCTGTCTCTGTCTCTCTCTCTCTCTCTCCCTCTCCCTCTCTCCCTCTCTCCCTCCCTCCCTCCTTCCTTCC
>CM053595.1:322408111-322434447 GCA_028646575.1 Pseudocheirus occidentalis
TCTGTCTCTGTCTCTGTCTCTCTCTCTCTGTCTCTCTCTGTCTCTCTCTCTCTCTCTCCCTCTCCCTCTCTCTCTCTCTCCCTCTCTCTCTCTCTCTCCCTATTTGAATGATGCAGTTTTGTGCAAAACAACACCTGTTCCACAAAGGACATTTATGAGAGAAGAGTCATGATACACTGTTACATGCCAATCAATACTGGAAGACTGGCTTGGAAAAAGAATGCTAAATTTGGCCTTGAAAATAAGAGGCCCTGGGTTCAAATCCAGCCCACCTCTTACTAGTTATGTGACTTTCTCCAAATCATAGTGTCTTAATGCAGAGGTGGAAGATGAGAAGTCTCACAGAACAAGCCTCTCATGTAATAGATGGGGATCAGAGAGGCAGGATTTGAATCCATGTCCCCACCAAATCTTTTCCTTTTCCCACTTCTGCAAAGCTCTGGAGGGCCTCTGCTCTCCCTTCAGCTGGAATGCAATGGTCCTATGCAAACCCTAGGGTGCCTACTTTAAGGTTGTCTATACTTTCTATCCTGGGTCACAGAACCTCCCAGGGCCCACATCATCTCTCCTATACCTGATGTAGAACCATAGGCTCTAGGAGGTGGAGCCTCTCTAGGAGCTGGAGCCTCTAGCCCAACCTAATATTCCTGGCAAGTCCACCTTTGCTTCGAGACTTTCAAGAACTCAGAGTTCCACTCCCTGGCAAAGAAGAGTCCATTTCAGCTTTGGGAAGCTGGAGTCAGGGCAGCGAAGTGGCACAGGGCACAGAGCCACCAGGTCTGGAGTCAGAAAGACCTGGGTTCAAATACAACCAAAGACACTAACTGTGTGGCCCTACACAAGTCACTTAACCCTGTTTGCTTCAGTTTACTCATCTGTAAAATGAGCTAGAGAAAGGAATGGCCAACCGCTCCCCTGAATCGCCAGGAAAAGCCCCAACAAGTCAGAAAGAGCTGGCCAGGGCCGAACCGGGACTGAACCACAACAACTGGCTCTCAGAGGGTTTCCTCCATGCCGAGCCTCTTTGAGCACCTCATCACTGCCTTGGCTCAAACCTCCTTTTCCTTGAGGCGTCTTGCTTTTCAGAGCCTTCTCTCCGAGTCCCTGCTCTCCTAGCTTTCCTCGCATCAATCACTGGAGAAAGACGCTTCTCGGACAAGAGCGGCGATGAGTTAGTTATCTGTTCTTGGCTGCCACAGAGCCTTGAAGACCGCGCAAGGCAGATGCCGATGAGACATCAGTTAGCATATGCCCAAGTATCTGAGTATTCCACCACTGCAACCAATGCTAAGGAATGACTGAGTCCCACGGCTGGGAATGCCCGTGTGGGCATTAGGAATCAGGGAAGCACAGGCGAGGAGCAGGAGGAATGATGGCGAGGGCGCCGCCCGGTGCCTGATGAACTCGCCTTCAAAGCCTTCCGCAGACTCTTACTCAGCTGCGTGAGCACAGACAAATCACTTCCTCTCCGGGATCCTCAGTTACCTTCTCTGTGTAATGGGGCAATAATGCTGGCATTACTTAGCATATTGGGATACTGGGAGGAAAGACCTTAGCAGCCTGGCCCCCAAAGCTAAGAGAACATGGTGGTAATCTATAGTGCAGTCACTGAAGTCACTTGCAGGCTGCTTAGACTACTGGAATCTCAGGGAGCATCTAACTCAACACTCCCATTTAACAGAGGAGGAAACAGGCTCAGAAAGGGAAATGACTACTCTGAGGTCACCCCGAGCCTGGGATGAGCGCTTGTACCCCAGCTTGGATGTCCCAGCATCCCAGACCTTGAGCTGGAGGAGACTTTGGCGGCCACTCAGGGAAACGCCTTCATTTTACTGTGGGGGAAACTGAGACCCAGAGCGTGACTTATACAAAGGTCTCCAGGTGCAGTCGGTCAGCCAGCATTTATGAAGCGCTTGCTATATGCCAGGAATAGTGCTCAGGGCTGGGAACACGAAGAAAGCACCTGCCCTCGGGCTGCACCCTGTCTAATGTGGAGGAGATGATGTGCAAACCACCAAGTATAAACGGTGTAAACCGGCTGCACTGGAGAGAATCACCAGGCGCCAGGCTCTGGAATAGGCAGAGAGACCTGAAGGAAGCTGGGAGCCCTGAGGAGAGCCGGAGAAAATGCCCACAGCTGAGAGGGGGAGGGAAGCTGAGGAGGCCGACTGGCACGACCTGGCAGGAGCGGGTCGAAATGGAAACAGGCTAAACTCTGTAGGTCACAGGTTAGGCTGTTGGTAGCTCACTTTCCTAGTAAAGGTATAATTAATGACTAAACTACTTTGTAAATAAACCATATTTTAAAAAGGAAATTTAAATTACTATCAATTAATTACACTTATTACTTAGGATTTTTAATTCCCATGACATCGCTCCTCTCAGACTAGAGGCAGACGGGAGATGGTGGGTTGCCACGGGTCATGTGAGAAATGGGGCAGCCCAGCTGCCAGGTTACCCAAGGGCACCACAGGGCCTAGTGGAAGGTGGCCTAAACAGGGCACGGACAAGCTCTCCTGAAGTCTTTACTCTGTCACATCCTCCACATTTTCCTCCAGCTGCCTGAAATCCACTGGTTAAATCCTTTACGTGGCCCTGGTTTAAGGTGAGAGAGGACTTGGAATTCACTGGGGAGCTAGGCAATGAAGGGCTCTGAATACCGGAGACCAAAACATAGAACACGCTCAGTAAGTCAGGTCTCCATTAAATTCCTGTGTGAACAGCACTCTGGACATTCCCTGGACATTGCAAAGCAAAATGAATCAGTCCCTGCCCTCATGGAGCTTACATCTGGGGGAGGAGGAGAGTGGAGGGCCATGTGTGCACATAGGCATACATACAAAATGCATGCCACACCACTTCTGAGGCAAGAGCCCAGGGTGGGTAGCAGCAGCAGGAGAACGGGGGCTTTCTGAAAGCTCAGGGGAATGGTAAGGGAGAAGAGGAGGGAGCTGGGAGAGATCCAGGAAGAAAACCTCGGCTCTGGGGAGCCTCTGAGCAGAGCCAAAGGGAAAGAGATGATCTCACCCTTCCCCTTAGCGTGGCAATTTTGATCTGGGAAAGAGGCGGGGCCATTAAAAGGTTGTAGGATGGATTTATGAGCATCAGCTCTGATGGAAGAAAGTACAAGGAAGAACTCAAACTGGACTCAGGCAGGGACATTGGCCTCCCCTGGCCTCCCCTCTCAACCTTCACTCAGTGTTTGAGTCGTCTCCAACTCTTCGTGACCCTATTTGGAGTTTTCTTGGCACTGGTTTGCCATTTCCTTCTCCAGCTCATTTGAGAGATGAGGAAACTGAGGAAAACAGGGTGAAGTGACTTGCCAAGGATCACACAGCTATTGAGAGTCTGTGGCTGCATTTGAACTCAGGTCTTCCTGACTCCAGGCCCAATGCTCTGTGCTCTGTGGTGCTACCCAGCTGCCCTGACCCTCATTAATGAGGACAATACAGGACAGGTGGCCTTCAGGAAGCCTCCGTGCCCACTCCTCTCAGGCCTGACGTCAGACCTCAGCACAATGTCTGGCGTACACAGTAAGCACTTGATAAATGCATGCTTCCAGCCTTAGGATCCAGGAGCTGGGGTCAAGGTGTCAAGAGGCTCAGGCCTGTCAGGCAGAAGCTGTGTAAGCCGGGACAGCGCCTTCACCGGTCCAGCCTCGGCTTTCTGCTCCAGACAATGGGGGAGGTGCAGAGTCCGTGTCCCACACAGCAATGCCCAGTCTTATCCAGCAGGTGTGGGAGTCATCCATCAGGTAAGGATCTCTGGCACCCTCAGACGTTGGGAGGCATCCCAGACTAGTGCAGAGAGCTGGGTTCTCATCCCACTGTCAGACAGGGAACAGCCATCTAGCTAGAGGCAGCATTGATCCAGCCCTCACTACATGCTCTGGGCCTGGCAGCAGGACCCTCCGCCGGCCTCAGCCTGCTCATCTCTAAGGTGGGGATATTAGTAGTACCTCCCTCCCAGGGTGGTTCTGAGGATTGGAGGAGACAGTAATTGTAAAGCCCCTGCAATCCTTGAAGGGCTACAGGGAATGCCAGCTATTAGAATCCTGGGCAAGACTCTTCAGCCTCTTCATCGGCAGAATGGGGATGATGACCCTTGAAATGCCTGCTTCCCAGGGGCTCTTGGGAGACAAGGTCTGGGGAGCCCTGTGTAAGCCCCAGGGTGCTGGAGAATTCGGATTTTTCTGCAGCCTTCTTCCCTGAAGTGTGTGTGTCTCTTTAAAAAACTCGGGTCAGTCTCCTCAAGGATGCTCCCAGAACGTCCCTGTTCCTGCTTGCTGCCCTCTCTGGATGGAGCCCAGGTGGCCCAGCACAGGCTGGTGAAGAAGGCCTTGAAACATTCCGCCCTCCCTGCCCTGCTTCCCTGCCGCTGCCTCCATCCTTTCAGCAAAGGCCCCCATAGCTCTTGTCAGCCAGCCTTCTCTCCTTCTCCCTCCTCCCAGCCCATCATCTCCCTATCCTGTGGCTCTGATGGCCTTGTGGGAGCTCTTTCAAGTTCGGCCAAGCCAGCTGCATGACCCACACCCAGGCGAGAGCTCCCCCACCCGGGGTTACACAGATTCAAGCCCACGCTCCATCACCAAGGCAGCCAGATGGCCCTGGAAGAAAGCTGGCGACCCTCTCACTTTCATTTCAACAGCAGCAAACAATGTTCAATGTTTAAAATAAACTCTTCCAGATGAGCTAAAGATAAACTCTGAGGTGGGTGGACTGGGGCTCTCCAGGGCTGCCTCCGACTCTGAAGTGTTTGATTACATTAACACAAAACCCCTGGGCAGAATCGGCTTCTGTCAACAGAATGCTCAGGCCCAACACCTCCAACATGAAGCCGCTTCCTGTCCTTTCATGGATGGGCCACGGAAAGGGGCTCTGCTTTTTCACAAAACACAGAGGCTGCCCATTTCCCAGGGCTCGCTGCTTTCCCAATCCA
Organism: Pseudocheirus occidentalis; assembly: GCA_028646575.1. NCBI lineage: Eukaryota > Metazoa > Chordata > Mammalia > Diprotodontia > Pseudocheiridae > Pseudocheirus > Pseudocheirus occidentalis. The sequence goes on from CM053595.1 coordinate 322,413,050, forward strand.
CCGGCAGCATGTCAGGGCACACATTCCATCTCAAATGACCATCACGTGTTTCCCCTCACAAGGGGACTTGAACATGAACACACACACACATAGATTATTACAAATAACAGGATATTCTGCTTCTCCACCGACCCAACCACTTGAACTGGGGGTGCATCTAAAAGAGCCATTGCTTCCCCTCAGGTCTGCAGTAGCAAGCTGATGGTGACAGTGTGGCTGAGTGTATGGAGAAGGCCTGGGTCCACATCCTGCTTAGAACACTCAGAATGAGAGAAGGAAGCATTTCAAGCCAGGACGGACCTCAGAGGCCCTTGCATCCAATCCTCCAAGGCACAGAGCCTTGAAGGGGCTTTTCCTAGGTTGAGCAGCTAGTCAGCATCTGAGGGAAGGGCTGCGCTCGGGGCTTCTTGACTCACAGGGACCTCTGGAGCTGCACAGCTACAGGAAAGTCACACCTCCCAACTTCATATATAATCCCCTATACTAGAGGGCCATAGTGGACATCAGAGAAGATGCACATACTTTCTAAAACACCACATGAGACCTTAGAATGCAGTCTCTTCTGCAGTCTGGAAGGCCTGGGTTCGAGTCCTGCCGAGGACACACACTGGTTACCACCCTGGGCAAACCCCTTCCCCTCTTGGGGCCCTAGGAAGGTACAGAGTTCTGAGACCCATGAAATCACAAGTCCGGTCCCCCAAAGTGCCACATAAATGTCAGCTGTTGCTTTTGCTGCTACTATGCAGCTTGGTCTGGAGATTAGCTGGGGATCCTGGCCACCACCCAAAGCAATGGTCCAATGATCTGGGCTCAAATCTCGGCTCTGCTCCTCTGTACTGGAGTGACCTTGGGCCTGTCACTCAATCTTGCCAGATCCTACCAGTAACACCACCCCCCTAATATGAAGATAGCACCCACTAGGTGTCAGGCTCCCTGCCCAGCTGTTTACAAATATTCGTTCATTTATTCCTTACAACAGTACTGTAAAGTAGGTACTGTTATGATTCCCATTTTACAGATAAGGAGGTTGAGGCATGCAGAAGGGAAGTGATTGGCCCTGGGTCACACAACTAGCCTGTGTCTGAGGCTGGATCTGAACTCAAGTCTTCCTGACTCCAGGGCCAGCTGCTTGGCTGCATATCTTAATTTCACACTTAGAGTCTGGGTGCTGACAATATATTTTCGTGTTCAAGTCCTTAAGAAGGTAAAGGAGGCGACATCAGGTACCACATAGGGGGAAGGGGCAAAGGAACTGGACCCGGCGATGGCTTTAAGGGGACAGAGGAGGGAGGCGAGGAAGCTCTGTTTTCTGGGGAACAGGGGGCGGATGACTTCCGCTCAGTATCTGCCGCAGAAAGTCCGCGGGTCCCCGCGCCCACTCGCTCTGACCCTGCCGTGAAGCTTCCACTTAGTCTATAGAACCCCTATGGAGGGGCGCCCCGCGGGGCGGTGGAGAACCGTGGAAGGAAACGCGGCTGCTGGGGGGATGGGGAGGGGAATGGCCACGCCTAGGCCACATGGAAAGGGTGGGGCAGAGGCAAGATGCAAATTCACTAGGCCTCCCAGTTATGTGGAAATTTGGCTCCTGGTCAGCCTGTGTGCCCCGATAGTTGGTAGCACCGCCTTGCGAGACGGAGCTGGATTTGGGCCCACAGACTTGGGTTCAAAGTCTGCCTCTTGACGCCGACTAGGGAGAGAAGACGGACCTCCTGGAGGCCGAGGAGGCTCCACAGGGTCCATGGGCTGTGAGGGCTGCTGAGGGGAAGAAAGCTCAGGTCCTCGGCCTGTTGACCTATTCTTCTGTTAAATGAAGGCTCTTACTACCGAGGGCTCATCGGACTGAAGGCCCTTTTTACTCCCGCGGAGATCGGGTCAGTCTTTGTTCTTGCTAAGATTAAACTCCGTCTTTTCACGTGACCTACAAGTAACAGGGTCCCCCTCCCTGTTGTAACATCAAAGGCTGTTTGCAGGGCAGCGTCCTCGCGGGTGATTCCGAACATGCTCCAATGTGAGTATAACTGAGGACATTTGGAATCAATTAAATATTCAAATGTAGGTTTTCAGATCCCTAGCCAGGCACAGCAGTTTGGTGGGACGAGGAGCCGGAGGAAGAGCTGCTGTTCCTCACACCCAAACTGGTGCTTTTTTTTTTTTAAGAAGTCGCTGTCCCCAGGACTGAGGCCATCAACCACATATTCCCTGGCCTTTGGGAAGGCTCTGTAGATAAATTCATTTAGGGCTTGGAGTAGTGAGAAAATCTGGCATGGCCTGAGCACTCAGAGTGAAGGCAATTAGTTCAGTTCTCTACATTTTGCCCCCTCCTCCCTTTCCTTCCCCCCTCCCCAGGTCCCCATACTTGCATGGACTGTATTATTTCACACCATACAGTGAGTGACCCATCAGTAAATGAAGATCCCTCCCCCATCATCGAACTTTCCAGATACCGGAGGATTTTTGTCAAAACTTCAAATGCAACATTTTTGTTGAAAATATTTTCAAGCACCTTATAAACTCTGCTCCCTCCAGTGTAGAAGGCACCAAACCTACCCAACCTCAGGGCTGGGGTCATGGCTATGGGTAGAAGGCAGCGGAGATTGTCAAGTGCCTAGACCTCTAGACCCAGAGTCAGAGAGCCCTGAGTTCAAGTCCAAGTTCTGACCCTGGACAAGGCATTGGACTTGTCTGCCTCAGTTTCTTTTGCTGTAAAGTAGGGATAAAAACAGTGCCCATATTGCAGGGTTGTATCAAATGGGAGAATATGTACAAGCCCTAAAGTGCTCTATCAATGCTGGCTGTCATTATTATTATTATTAAATGGTCCTGTTCTCAGGGCACATTTGCATCCTTTGTGGCTGCCTGGCCCTCCTGGCTGGTAGCTCCTATGTCTCACTGTGGCCATGAAATCATTCCATCTGAACATCCATAAGGGGCATTAGACATTTGGTCTGATCTTCTTTCAGAAGGAAGGAAAGGCACTTAGAAGGGTAAGAGGCTTGTGCTGCGAGGTCCCCAGCTGGTTTGTGGCACCCTAAGTGTTCTAGGAGGTCCCGTGCTCTTTGTTCTGTTGGTTGTGGATCCAAAGCAAGCAAACAGGTTGCTGGTTCATGATTCTAAATCAAGGAAACATAGAGTCTGAGGGTGGCCTCACCCAAAAAGTGCATGAGGTTTGTGAGTTCTTTGCCTAACAAAGTGCTCCCACTTATTTCTCCATTTGGACTGTTCTGGGTGGCTTCACAGAAGGGCTTCACTGTCTCCACAGAATCACCTGCCACCTGAACCAATGTTAGCACAGTCTATCCGAGGGCTACCCCATCACACAAATGACATGCTGTTCGCACCCCTCTAATGCTGACAACCCAGTTCTTTTGTTGCATTAGCTGGTCTCTGGTATTGTCAAGTAACTCAATCACCCAGTAAATGAAGAAGAAAAGCAAGACCCAGAAGAATGTGTAGCTGCCCAACTTGAATACCTAAGAAAACCGTTGTCTTCCCCTCTCCAACCACCTTTAACTAGGGTTGATGGTAAGAAGCAAAAGTCATTGCATTAATAATTTTCATCCCGAACAGCCTAAAGTCAAGCAGTGGACAGGAGAAAGAAGGGAGAGCATTCACAACTGTGAGCCAGCCAGGCAAGCTGCTCATCCCACTGCAGCTACCGCCATGCCTCGTTTCATCCAGCACTAGGGTGGGAAGGATGTCTTCCAAATGGCCGCTCAGCTGACCTCAGTGTTTCCCAGATGAGTGCTTCGTTTTTCATCATTACTAAATTAACGATCCCCATTCTAGAACACTGCTACAAAGAACATTTTTCCCCACTCAAAAAGCTCAACTCTGGGGGGTGGGAAGAGAGGACATGAATCCACTGAAAGGCATCATGTATCCAAATGCAGAAAAGATGGCATTCCTTGAAATAAAGAGCCCCTTTTAATGAAGTCGAGGTGTAGGACAGATTTATTAGCTCCGATTTTCCCATGTTACATTCGAGCTGATTTCCTGTCCATATTGCTAAGCTCTGCAGACCCCTTTGTAGGATTAACATTTTTTTCTGAAGAAGTCGGGGAGCACAGGATGCAGCCATACTGACCACACCTGCACGGCCACACCTGGGATGCTACAAATGTTACCAGTCCTGTATTACAAAGCACCATGTCCAGCCCGGACAGAAAGCAGCTGTGATTTATGATCTGCTAGGATCCCCCCCATGCTCGGAGAGTCAAGGCTGAAAAAGACCTTAAACGTGGACTTCAAAGCAGCAGCTGCTCTCACCTTCGACAGGAGTGACAAGGAGAGTGGGTGCACTGCAAGCTGCACTATTTTCAACGAGTTCTTTGCACTTTTATGAGATTGTAGAAAAGTTTTATAAAAAAAGTCATTTAAAAACTAAAGCAGGGGACTTTGATGCTGACGGTCAAATGAAATGACCTGGGCTCTAAAGTGAGAGCAAAGCAGCAATGTGGGGAGGTAGAGAAAGCCCCAGGGACGGCACCCAGGACCTTTCAAGTCTCAGTTTCTCCAGGAGCACAGGGACCAATTCTATTTGTTACCTACCAGGATGGCCATTTAGAAGCTGGGAGCTGGGCACTAGGGAGGGAGGTTTATCATCCAGAAAGCACACAATTCCAAGTTTGGTCAACAGTGTTTATTCCAACAATTCTGGGTCCCACCCCAGTGGGTGCTCCAGGGACCCCTGGCAGTGCCACAACTATATTCAGTTCTTAGTTCAAGTACATGCTGGCTAAAAGCTTAAACAGCCACTAGTCTATGAACACTCAGACCAGGGGTTTCTGTAGCCTCGAGTACCTGGCTGTGACTGCCAACAGTGGAGCCTTTTAAGGTTCAAATGACTTTTTTTTTTCCACATCAAGAGGACCATGCAACATATTTAGTGTCTAAGCATCCCAGTCCCAACTGGCCTGTACCTGGGAGAAGGCCTGGCTGCCCTGAACTAGCCACTGACTCTCCTCCTCAGAGTCCCCAGAGCTACTTCAATATGCCTACCATCACTTCACTGATATCCCAGAGTTTTCTTGCCACAGAGTCGTCCATAGCTTTGGGAAGGAGGTCCTCCTCTTTGCAATCTCCAAAGTACTTCCCTGACACACCCTCCACCTCTGCTGATGAGGCCAGGTAGACTGAGGTTTGGGCTCCTTCTACAGGGGTTTTCAAAATAGCCCACGACACTAGAGTTAAAAGAGGCTTGACCACGAGGGGAACACTTATGTGCCTCCCCAGGTTGGTTCGGACAATGCCGGGATGAAGAGCATTTACAGTAACATTTGTGCCTTCTAGGCGGCGGGCTAGTTCTCTGGTAAAGAGAATATTTGCCAACTTACTTTGACTATAACAGAAACTTTTACTGTAATTTAGCTCACTATTCAAATCTTCAAATTTGATTTCTCCGTATTTGTAAAGTTTGGAAGAAACCACCACAATCCTGCTGGGGGCTGAGTCTTTAAGGCGGTCAAGAAGCAGATTAGTAAGCAAGAAGTGGCCCAGGTGATTCACCCCAAACTGCATCTCGAAGCCGTCTTCTGTCTTCGTGTATGGGCACTGGAAGACCCCTGCATTGTTGATCAAGACGTCCAGCCGCGGCTCCTCCTGGAAGTGCAAAGAGAAGAAGTCGATGAAGTCTTTATCCTAACTGACATCTGACCCAAAAGATGTCAAAGTAGTGCTGCCTATTTGAGTTTCAAACCCAAGGTCTCCCTTTTTACCCAGAGAGACTGGCCAGAATCGTCAGCACTTTCTGCCCTATGAAGCCATCCTGCCAACAGGAAGCCCAGAAAAAACAGGATAGATGCCCCAGGCAATCAGCCACACAGGCCTTAGAAACAAAGCCACAGACTTGTGCCTCTGGGGCTTGTCCTCATCCACCTCACATCAACAGGCCCAGCTTCTAAAATGTCTTGGAACAAACCCTCTAATTCTTATAATGTTCCTATGGTCACACAGATATGCTCAAGAACCTGTGATTCCATCAATGAGAGTTCTCTCTCCACTGAGGTGGCTCATGATTCCTTCTAGGATGTAGGAGATGCTTTATGAACTGCTGGGGCTCCTCCTAACTAGGATGACTCACCTCCCCTGGGTTTCTGCCTCCTCCCACCTGTCTGCTCCTCCTTGGCCACTGAGCTTGGGTCCCCTCAGAGTGGCTGGGCTCTGTCCCACCTGTCTCTTCCATTACCATGGTTCTGCTGATCTTCTCTAAGCTGATGACTTCCTGACCTTCTAAGCTGGCACCAAACTCTCTGGCTAGAGCAGCTCTCTGCCGTTGTCACGGGAAAACCCTGGGGAGCTTCAAACTCACAATCCCAATGGAACACATGATATTTCTTGCTAAACCTTCTGTCTTCTCGGAGGGTTCTCCTTGCCTTGTCCTGCTCCCTCTAAGCCCAAAGGCTTGCCGATTCTACCCCTGCAACATTTCTCACTTATCAGACTCCAGTCCTCACTGCCTCTAACCTCACTCCTCCTGTGGCCTCCTAATTGACCTCCCTACTTTAGACCTGTTGTGTACCCCAATGTCACTCTGCTCCTCAAAAGTCTTCAGTAACTTCCTACTGTCCAGAAGCATACAAAATCCACCCACTGGTCTAGGGACATTTATAAAAGCCTGCAATGAATGTTGGGAAAGCAAAAACACCAGTAAAACAGCTCTGGCCTGCCCTCAAGAAGCTGATGTTCTAGAGCTGCGGTTCTCAATCTGTGGGTTATGTTCAATTTGCAACAATGAAAATACATTCTGCATATCTGACAGATTCATAACAGTAGCAAAATTACAGTTATGAAGTAGCAACGAAAATAATTTTATGGTTGGGGGTCACCACAACATGAAGAACTGTATTAAAGGGTCGCAGCATTAGGAAGGTTGAGAACCACTGTGGGTGGGATAACACATACACAGAGAAGCAAATTGAAAACACAGGAAGAAATACAAATCAATTTTAGGAGGAGGGAGAGGAGCCGGTACTAGTCTGTGGGGGTGGGCAGCAGGGATGGGGAGAGGGAAAGGAGGCACTGAGTTCACTTGGAAAAAAGCTGGGACTTCTAACAGGAGGCAGCTCCTCTCCACTCCAGTCAAACCAGATGTCTACTCACAGACGAGCTGGGTGACTCAGCCCATCCTCTCCCTCTCTCTCTCCTTCTCTTCTCCAAAGAAAGGTAAATTTTGATGGCCAGAAACTGCCCACTTAACTCGGGGTTTATTGCTACTGGCACCTCAACCAAGGTTGGTCTATCAAGTGCAGACAATTAAATGCTCACTGATGCTGCCTTCAAGAAGAGGTGGTGGGGATCTAGGCCCCCTCCTTCCGTTCTTTCTTTCTTCTTTCACAAAACCTTAAACCCGGGTGACTCTGAAGCTCACACATTGGACCACAATAGGTCCCTGCGCTCCTGACTCAGAGTAAGTGTCTATGGTGACTATTTCTCTTTGGGTCTTCCCCTCCCAGCTTAATTTTTTTTTTTCTAATTAAAGGGGCCCTCCCTTGACTCATTTTTTTTTTTTGGTTTGTAATTCTTTGCACTTTATTTTGTGTGCTTAAAAACACTTTTTAAAATTTTTTAATTTATTTCCTATTAGTTTACAACATTCTGTTCCACAAATTAAGCTCCAAATTTTCTCCACCCATGCTGCCATGCAATTGGAGACAGATTCTACAAATACCTTCACATTAAACATCGGTCAAGTTGTAAAGGAGAATTATAACAGATGAAATGAATAACAAGGCAGAAGAAACAAAACAAACGAAAAGAAAAAGGGAGGGAGAAGGTCATCCGCTCCCACCTGCATTCAGGCTCTGCTTCCTCCTCTGGATGTGGACTGTCTTTTCCACATGTGGACTCACTTCTTTAAGAGGTCTATTCACTAAATGGTGCTAACTCACTCTAAGGGAGTACCTGAAAAGGCCAAAGATCCCAGTGCATCCTGGGCCACCTCCACTCCTCCTGATGAATATCTGGCCACTGGACCCAGATGGTTCTGGGGGAGAAAGTGAGACTGGAGACCTGGCATTGCCACCCCCCTCCTCAATCCAAGCCAATTGCAAGTCACGTCATCCTCTCCCTGATGCCATGGGGCTCCTCGAAAACAAAGGACAAAACCAACAACAACCCCCAGTCCTTGAAACAGGTCTGACCCTGTAAGTGCCTAATAAATCTGGCTGACTGACAGGTGGAAGCCTGATAAACTCCTACAACAACTACAACGCACCAACATTGCTTTTAGGACCTGCTGTAGCCCCAACAAATTCAGATTCTGGGCAGAGAAAAGGAGAGTCTTTTAAAAAAAAGTGGTCAGCGAGTTGTTCAGGGGTGAGGCAGGGGAGCCGATCCTGCAATTTTATTGGTCTAGGGAGCTCCCAGTAAGGAAACTCCCTCTCCCAAGGTCCCTTGAGCTGCCTGGGGCACTGAGAGGTCAGAAGATCTGCCCGGTCACACAGCCTACATGTCAGAGGCAGGACTGCTTTGAAGGACATTTTTTTTATCCACTACATAGGATGGTCCTGGGGTCCTTTGTGGGGGGTCTGCAACATTACATCTTCATAGTAATACTAGAATATTTCAATTTATAATATGGCAGTTATATATATAAAAACAATATAAGGGGCAGGTAGGTGGTGCAATAATGGTTAGAGTTCTGGGTCTAGTGTCAGGAAGACTCATCTGTCTTGAGTTCAGATCTGGCCTCGGACACTTATGTGTGACCATCGGCAAATCACTTAGCCTTGTTTGCCTCAATTTTTTCAACTGTCAAACAAGCTGGAGAAGCAAATGGCAAATCACTCCATTATCTTTGCCAAGAAAAGCCCAAATGGGGTCACAAAGAGTGGGTTGCAACGTCCAGGCGGTGGGGGGTCAAAATTATTTGACTCCTCCTGGTTATTCCCTCCAAGGCCATGAGCTTCAGCTGTGGGCAGAGGGCTGCAATCAGGGAAATCTTGATGCTTCCAGGAGTTCCCTTACTGAGAATTCCCTGTACAATGACCCTCCAGGTCTGGTTTAAAAATGTTTCCTTTCCATGAGCTAGAAGATCTGGCTGGACACCAGGTCACATTGGTGGGGGGTGGGGGAGAGGAAGGATCTGGGTGTCTTAGTGAACTGCGAGCTAAGGATCAATATGGTGTGGTCCATGAGAGGTCATTCTGAATCTGGACTGTGCTGAAAGACCCAGCATCTGGGCAGAAGACAGCCAGGTCTCACTACACTGCTCTGAGCACATCTGGAAGACAGGTTCAATATTGGGAACCTGTTATTAAGCAATAATAATGCAAATAAAGCTTAATAAGCAAGTTATTAAGATGATGGAGAAAGTCCATGCCTGGCCAATCAGCAAGATGAAGAAACCAGGGATATGGTGAAGAAAAGCCTCCAAGCAGATCATCTGTAGGGGAAGGCTCCCTGGGAAGGAGTCAGAGAGTGAGGCCAGACTTGTTCTGAATAGCCCCAGAGAGCCCAGCTGAGAGCAAAGGTGTCCACATAAGGAAGGTCTTTGGAAGGAACCCTCCCAAGGGGGAAAGCGGTGTCTGACAAGACTTTGGGCTCCCATTCACCGGGCATCAACGGTCCTCTTCCACCACAGGGCCAGCTGCCTCTCCATCTTGTGAGAACTGAAGGAAAACATGCAAAGCGCCACCACCACTTGTCATACTTAACAGAGGAAATGTCAGCCATTTCCTTGAATCCCCAAGTTTTGTTTTTCTTCCAATATTCATAAAGACATTGGAATTTGGAAGGGGGTGGAGCCAAGATGGCATCATAGAAGCAGGAAAACTCTGTGGCTCCCCCTATAACCACCTCAAATACCTATAAAATATGACTCTAAACAAACCTTAGAGCTACAGAACCCACAAAGTGACAGAGAAACAAACCTCCCAGGGAAGGCAGCCTGGCAGACAGAAAGGAAGGATTCTTCTGACAGGAAAGGTTCATCCCAGTGGCTGGGAGCAGAGGGGCCTGCAGTTTTAGCCCCAGGGCCACCCCCAATCAGCCATGGCTGGAGGGGCTTCAGGAGAGTGGATCACCAACAGCTGTGGCCGTTTCCAGAATTATCAACCCATAAATGCCAAAAAGAAAAAAGTGAGAGGTTAGTGTGAACTTTGGGAACAGGGGAACTGAGGGTGCGGTCCGGCCTCTGCCCCCCAGAAGGGAGAAGCAGCTCAGGCGTGGAGGCTGTGCAGCCACCTCCATGTGGCTGCTCCAGAGCTTCTGGCCTGCAGATAATAGGGGACCAAGATACCATTCTCAGGGGTAATCGCTCTTGCTTTAACCTGCTTGCATCTGGATTGCTGTCTTGGGTGAAGGGTCTGGGGTGTGTGACCAGGCACCAGAGCCTGTGGAGGCTCCAAAGAGCACCCAACTAATAGCTCCAGCAGTTGCAAAAACCGCAGTGATTTGAGACAAAGCTCTCCTCTCTGGAAGCAGAATTCTACTGTGGCAAAAAGCTCCTAAGTCAAGTAATTGAGTAGCAGTCTGAGCAGTCAAAGGAAGCAAAGCAAGCACAGCAATCTAGATGCTTCTTTTGGGGACAAAAAGGATTGAAGCATGGAATAGGAGGAAGACAACACAGTGAAAACTTCCACACCAAAAGCTTCCAAGAAAAATATGAACTGGTTACAGGCCATAGAGGAGCTTAAGAAGGATTTTGAAACCCAAATAAGAGAAGTGGAGTAATTGGGAAGAGAAATGAGAATGATGCAATAAAGTCATGAAAAGAGAGTCAACAACTTGACTGAAGAAAATAACACCTTAAAAAAAATAGATTAACTCAAATGGCAAAGGAGCCTAAAAAGCCAATGAGGAGAAGAATGCCTTAAAAAGTCTAATTTGCCAGATGGAAAAAGAATCTCAAAAACTTTATGAAGAAAATAATTCCTTCAGAATCAGACTGGAGCAAATGGAAGCAAATGACTTTATGAGAAATCAAGATACTATTAAACAGATCCAAACAAATGAAAAAATAGAAGGCAACGTGAAATATCTCCTTGAAAAAACCCAATGACCTGGCAAATAGATCCAGGAGACACAATTCAAAAATTACTGGACTACCTGAAGGCCATGATGAAAAAAAGAACCTAGAAATCATCCTTCAAGAAATTCGCAAGGAAGATTGCTGTGATATTTTAGAATCAGAGGGCAAAACAGAACTTGAAAGAATTCACCAATTACCTCATGAAAAAGATCCCCAAAAGAAAACTCCTAGGAGTGTTACAGCCAGGTTCTGGAGTCCCCAGATGAAGGAGAAAATATTACAAGCTGCCAATAAGAAACAATTTGAATACTGTGGAAACACAATCAGGATAACACAGGATCTGGCAGCTTCTACAATGAGGGATTGAAGGGCCTGGAATATGATATTCCAGAGATCAAAGAAGATGGGTTTAAAACCAAGAATCACCTACCCAGCAAAAGTGAGTATAATATTTCAGGAAAAAATATGGTCATTCAATGAAAGAGAGGACTTTAAAGCATTCTTGCAGAAAAAAAGAGTTGAATAGAAAATTTGACATTCAGATATAAGAAGCAAGAGAAGCATGAGAAGGTAAACAGGGAAAAGAAATTGTAAGGAACTTATCAAAATTGAACTATTTATGTGCCTACATGGAAAAACAGTCATTGTAACTTATGAACTTTTCTCAGTATGAAGATAGGTGTAGGGAATATAAGTGCGTATGTATATATACATATATGTCTATATTCTATATGGACCTATGAATACATATGTGAATATATATAATATGTGTGTATATATATGTATATATGTGTATAGGTATATATAGACAGAGGGTACAGGATCAATTGAATAGGTAGATATGATACTTAAAAGGTGAAAATGAGAGATGAGGGAGGAATATAATAAGAAGAGACGAGATGGGGAGACAGAATGGGGTTAATCATCTCCTATGGAAGAGACAAGGGATAACTGCTACAATGGAGGGAAAGAACAGGAGGGCAAAAGGGAAAGGGTCACCCTGACTGTCACTGAATCTGGCTTAGGGAGGGAAAGACATACCCACTAAATAGGGCATCTCACCCTACAGGAGAGTAGGAGGGAAGGGGATGAGAGGGGGGATGATGGCAGAGAGGGCAGGTTGGGGGGAGGGTAGTTTAGAAGCACACACTTTTGTAAAGGGACAGGGACAAGTAGAGAACAAGTAGGGGGCAGGATAGGATGGAGGGAAATATAGTTAATCTTTCACAATATATCCACTATGTAAACGTTTTGTGAAGCTACACATGTACAGCCTATACTGAATCGCTTATCTTCCCATAAGGGTGGGTGGTGTGGGAAGAAGCGAAAGAATCTGGAATCCAACATTTTAAAATCAAATGGTTGAAATATATATATAATTATTATTATTATAATTTTTACATACAACTGGGAAATAAGTATACAGGCTGTGGAGTAGGGAGATCCATCCTGCCCTACCAGAAAGTCAGAGGGGTTATGGGGGAGGACACAGGAGAGAGCAGATTGGGGGAGAGGCTTTACAGAGGGATGGCTGTATTGGGGATGGGGGTGGGGGAAAGACGGGGAGAAAATTTGTAACTCAAAGTCTTGTTGAAATGAATGATGTAAACAAAAAATAAACATAAAATTTAATTTAAAAAAAGACATTGGAATTTGGAGTAAGAAAGGAGCACTTTATACTCACCCTCAGGAAGGTTTTCCAAAGGCATCATTTTTTAATTGAAAATTTTGTAGTTGACAAAAATCTAGTTTTTCCTTGTTTCCCTCTCCATTTTTGGAAGGAGAGAGGAAGAAAAACAGCCCCCTTGTAACAAACAGGCAGCCTCCCGGGGCTCCACCACCACGTGTCACCACACTGATCAGAGCACCCAAGTGGCTTCCAATGGTTGGTCTCTGCAGAATGATCACGTCTCTTGTAGTCCCAGATGGAAGTGCTTTCTGAGCCATCCCTTGTGCTGCACCCAATTCACCTGGCATTTCAAGAGGGGAGCGCTCCCCTTGCCCACCACACAAAGGCTGCTCTAAACACGTCTGTGCTGTGGACTCGCCTCACTTTCCTCATCTCTGTGGGCACGAGCCGGTGGTGGCCCTGTAGGAGGCTGTGCAGGCGTGGAGGCAGTAAGACAAGGGACCTGGACTCAGGTCACTGGACTCACTTCTCTCCTTCCTGGCCTCAGTGTCCTCAATCATGCCTGTCCCTAGTTGATCTGTTATGGGGATCAGATGTGTTCAGAGCAGAATGCAAACCCCAACCAAACACACAAGGTCATCATTGACACACAGCTGTGCCAATGGCAATGAGCGGCTCTGGGATTTCAAGGACAGACACCCTCCCAAGTGCGTTCTGGAGGGGATTGGCCCCACCAGTGGCTTAAGGCAAAGCTCCAGTTCTCCCTTCATCACAGGTCATGGTCCTTTCTGTCGGGCTTGTGTGTCTGGGCCGGGCGGAGGGGGAGCTGGAAGCTCAGGGTCGCTTTCATTTGCATCTCTCTAATTATTAATGATTTGGAACACTTTTTTTTTTGCCCAAATGGCTAGCAATAGTACAGGTATCTTCCTTAAAAACAAAAACTGCTGTGCTGATCCTTTTATGGCATATCAGTTGTGGAATGACTATTACTTAAAGTGTCCTGGAAAAGAGACCTTTATCAGAGAACATGGTTGGAAGTCCTTTCCCCTCCTACAGTGGGGCATCGGGTTTGTTCACGTGCAAACTTTCACATCCTGCCTCATCAAAACTCTGTTTTATCTTCTGGGATCCTGGCACACAGTAGGTGCTTCATAAATCTCCTTTAAAACGTCTTCCTTGCTCCTCTGACTTGTTCGTGATGCCCCTCCTGCCCCTCTAAGCCACACGGTCAGAGTCTTCTCTCCGTTCGGGGTGTTGGGTTCTGCCAGGCTTACCGCTGTTTGTCCAACAGCTGTTCTTAGCCCAAGACCCGGGATCTCTGGGCTCAGCCAACACTGGGCTGGCTCCCACAGCCTGTGCGCCATCCTCATTTCTCCCCTGGGACCAGACTGTTGTGAGGATCCCCGCTTAGGGGTCCATTGTCACAGGCTCAGACACAGCCCCCCTAACCCTCTTCTTCACGATTTCCCTTGAGATTCTGGACCAGTCTTCTCCCAGAGGAACCTTGGTCTTATTTTGTTGAGATCCAGAAAGTAACCCTTCCGTAGTCTGGCGTGGCACAGAATGTGTCTCAGTTAATGTACGTGTTTCCTTAGGTCAACTTTACACTTTAATGTTTTAAAGACCATAGGGACACCTGGGATGGACTCGGCAGGCCATGAGCAACGACTGGTTCTCCTCCTGTTGAGGGCTCTGTCTGGGCGTCAGATCCCAGAGTCCACGACGCCTTCCGCGGCCATTTCGAGTAGTACCCCTCCCTCCCTCTCTTCCAGCTGGGTTCTGTTGGTCACAGAGAAAAGTGCGGGTCTTTCGTGTGGGTGGATTTCCATCTGACAACCGCTCCTGTTTCATCACTGCATCCTCGTGGGAGACTGGCTCCCTAGGGTTCACGCACAGCCGAGGGGTCCTGGCTTCCTTTTTGCCCCTAATTATTCCCTTTCTCTCCTCCTCGTCTCACCGCGTCCTCGGTATTTCCAGTACGATATGAAGCGGCCACGGCAATAACAAACATCATGCTGGGGCCATCGCACAGCCCTGCGCAGCCGCCCAAGTCACAGGCACAGGCTGGGTCTGTGCACTTTTAAATCTATTTTTTATCATTAAAAAAAAAATCACACTTAAATATAAAACAAGAAAAAAAAAAAGCACGTTGCTACGTACACGGCAGAACACAAGGGAGCATTCAATGTAAACAATACAATTCCCTCTCAAGAAAGCCCCCGGAGCGAGCGCTCGGCTCTTCTCGGCTTCCTCCTATTTCCTTCTGTTCTTTCTGTCCTCCTCCATCCAGTTTTTACTCCATCTTTACCCGTATATGTGTGTGTGTGTGTGTATGTATATATATATACACACATACATATACACACACAAACAGGCACGTACACACGCTCACAAGCACGCACGCGATCACACCGGAGGCCACCTCCTTCACTGTCCAAGCCTGTCCACGCTTCTCTTCATTGGCCTGCCCCGCACTTCCCGCACCACAGCAAAGCTCCAGCCCTGTCCAATCTCACCCCATCCGATCTGGTTCAGGTCCGGTCCCAGGGAGGGGCGGGCTGAGTCCCTTCTTGGCTCACCTCCCACATTGGCTGGGCTGGTCTCACCTGGGCAAGAACAATGCTCCTGTGCATCCTCATCCTCATCTTGGGCGCTGCCCCGGGGCTCCCCAAGGTCCCACTGCAGAAGCCGCTTCCTATACACCCGCTTCCCTGGTTTCCCCGAAGTTCCGGACCCTTCCTTTTTCCAAATGACCCTGGCTGTCCTTTTTTCTAACTAGTAAAGTGCTATTTTGGTCATCTAACCGTTGGCTGTCACGGAGTAAACGGGAGAGTTCGGTAAAACCCTCCTTTGTTAGCACGTTGGCGTCACCCACCCACGGACAACCGACATCACTGGAATCATTCCCATCTGATCCCATTTGTACAAAAAGCGCCGGATATTTACCTTCCCGAGGTTGCTGGGGCTGCTCGGCCAGGCCGGCTCTCATGGATTCCACACTGTCTGCCAGGCACCCCCTTCCTGCCCTTCATCTCCTGCCTCCACGCCTTTGCACTCCCGGGCTCCCAACGCACCTTCCCTTCTTGCAACCCAGGGGTCACTCAGAAGGTCTTGTTCAGGCTCCACCTTCCCCGGCAACCCCCATTAGAGCCTTTCTGAGCCTGGCCCTTGGGAGGAGGAGGAGGTGAGAAAATGAAGATGTGTGTGTGGGGGGAGGGGGCCGAAATGGGCAATGGGCCTGCCCCTCACCTGAAGGCTCCACCACCCCTCCGCGGGAGGCGGCCTCCGCAGTCTCACCAGGCATGCCCAACTCACCAATTGGCTTCCCACTACATCAGGCATGCTCCTCCCGCAGCCTTGGCCCCATTGCGCATGCCCTGCTCACCTGCAGGCTCCTTCCCCACTGCGCATGCTCCTCCCACCAGCGGGGAGGGGGGAAGGCCCCCTCCTCCCTCCCGCACGAGGGGGGGGGGGCGGCAGCCCCGGCCCCACTGCGCATGCCCCGCTCACCTGCAGCACCTCTTGACAGAAGGCGCGCACAGAGCGCAGCGACGCCAGATCCAGCTCCTTGACTATCAGCTCCCCGGCAGGGCCGCCTTCGGCTGCGGGCGGCGCCTGTGCCCGGGCCCGCTCCAGCGCCAGCTCCCGGCGGATCTCTGCAGCGGCCTGCTCGGCGCGCCCGCGGTCGCGGCAGGCGAGGATGACGCGGGCCTCCCGGCGCAGCAGCTCGGCCGCCGTGGCCCGGCCCAGGCCGCAGTTGGCGCCCGTCACGATGACCGTCTTGCCGCGCATGAGGCCGGCCGCGGCCCGACTCGCAGGCCTCAGGTAGCGGCGCGCCGCCAACCACAATCCTCCGCCCAGGGCTGCTGCCAGCAGAGTTGAGTACAGTCCCACCATGGCTCCCGCGCTGAGCGCGCATCCGCGCATGCGCGGCCCTGCGGGGCAGTGGCCCTGGGACTGGTAGTTTGCAGAGCACGTGGGGGCGGAACCTGGCCGGGATCTCCACCTCCCCTTATCAGTATCTGGGAGTGTGGGTCTGGCCATTCAGCCCGGCCCCTCCCCCTGATCCTCAACTCAGGCCCCCCAGCGGCCCTGGCTCTGTGCGCCCTGCGCCCTAAATGCCCTCCTCTGGGCGTCAGCCCCACTCCGCCCTCCTCTAATCTTCCCCAGTGGTTGTCAGCAGACAGCCCGGGTGGTGTGACCTTGGGCACGTCACCTCACCCCTGCCTCAGTTTTCTCCCCTGTAAAGCGCGTGTGATGTGCCTTCCCGCCCCCAGGCTGGTGAGGATAGCTGATGAAGTCTATGTAGCGCCTGGTACTCTGCCCGCCCCTGCGTGATCCTCCAGCCAAGGAATTGAAGTTCACCTGGAGCTGCAGAAGCCTCCCCGAGCCCCATGCGGGGTCCCCTCTGCAGCCTCTAGCTCCTCTTGTGCGGCACCTCTAGGTGCGCAGCTCCCCCTTGGAGCCACCCCCTGGGTTCTCCCTCCCTCCCCCAGTGTGCTCCTCCCCATTTATAGCCCCAGGTCAGGCTTTCATTACCTGTTGCCCAGAATACTACAGGAGCCTTCCTGCAGGTCTCCCTGGCCTGAAGTCTCCCATCCATCCATCCATCCATCCATCCCTCCCTCCATCCCTCCATCCCTCCATCCCTCCATCCCTCCATCCCTCCCTCCCTCCCTCCGTCCCTCCGTCCCTCCGTCCATCTTGTCATCCTCTCCATTGCCACGGTGCTTCTGCTGACCCTGACCCTCCCCTGCCCAGTGAGCCCTTGCTGTGCTTGTCATCTTCCTTTCAAGTCTTCTCAACCTTTACCCCCCTGGGTGTGCGTGGGCACCGTGGTTTTCCGCAGGGCTTTGAATTCAGCCCTCTTTCTCCCCACTCTGCGCTTCTGCCTTGGCGATCCTTTGTCAAGAATAACCTGCCCTTACCTTGCCTCCTTGTGTTCTTTGGCTGCCTACCTGCCTTAGTGCAAATCCCACCTTCTCCTGGAGACCTTTCCCAGTCTCACCTGATATCCCAGATTACTTACCTTCCCTTTACTCTCTAGACTCGTTAGACTTACACAGTGCTGTACACCTTGTCTCTTCCACTTAGTGAGCTTCTTAAGGGCAAGGACTGGGCAGACTTTTGTATTAGGACATCTGCCCGGAAGGTACTGGAGGCAGCTTATTGATGAATAGATGCTTGTGGCATCTGTGTCCGTGGCACTGTGCCTGGTACTCTGGAGAAGAGAATGCTGAATATGCTTCGTAAAACTCTATACTTCTGTATGGATGTGTATTATGCATATCCTTTCCAGGCTAAATTGGAGATTTTGGAAGTTACAAGGAAAACATATACTTAAGAATCTTTTGTGGAAATCCTTGGAGTTTGAAGTCATCTGTTTATACTTAGAACAGATGTAGCCTCAGTAGTATCAGGCCAAACATCCTTATGTTAGATGTTTGTGGTGAAGTTTCTGAATCCTTCTGGAAGTTGAACATACATGGGGAGAAATGTGAGGTTATCCCCACAATCCCATAGCCTCTCGGAGTGCTAAGCATGGCTCTCATGTCCAGTGTTCCTTACTTGCTAGCATGATGAACGATGAAACATTTCTTGATTTACTCATCCTTAAATGGAGAGGGCAAGTATCCATCTGGCTGAATAAACCAAAACCTAGGGAATATTCATTAACGAGGGGAAAATAAGACGAACTACAAGTACTAACTGGCAGAGCATAAAAATTCAAAAGACAGTTCTACCAAACACGTCCAGCAACAGCAACAACAATAAAGACAGAAAGACTGATTCCGAAAGCAAGACGCTTCCTACGCTTTGCATTTGCAGCCTTGTTCTGCCCAATAAGTCGATGGGTGTCCTTGGTCTCAGAGCCTCGTAGAAGAGAAGGAATCTACCAACCACCCAGACTGGAAGCAAAAAGAGAGAAGCTTCTTTATACGGCCTAAAACCCTGTGGGTGATGAAGATGGGATCGCCTGGGCGGCTAGGATTTGCTAAGTGCCACAGCCTGACTGTCTGGGGATGTGTCTCAGACTGTTAGGTGATGGCTAAGAGTCCTTCATCCAGCATGGATGGAGACTTTGCCACCACTCCTGGGACAGTTGTGATCACCCTCCCTGGCTATCAGAAGTAAAGGGATCATTTTCTTGAAGCAGCCGACCAGTGCGTTGTTACTTGATGGACATCTGCCCATCAGCTGTGTTCTTCTGTGAAAGTCCATTCTTTATTATTGTTATTTCCACCTCAGCCAAGTGTAGACAATTAAATGCTCACTGATGCTCCCTTCAAGAAGAGGTGGTGGGAATCTAGGCACCGGTTATCTCCTAAACAGAAAGAGAGAAGCAGGATTGTGGAGCAGAGGAAGACTCGACCAAAGACTGGGCAGACTCTGTCCCTGCCAGAGGTGGAGTGCACATAGATTAAGTATGTAAAGAGGTGTCCCTTCTTGCTAAGGACAACTCTTCCTGGCACCCTGGACTATTGCATTTCTAGCCTTTGATTGGTCTCCCTGACTGTTCTCTCGTCAGACCTGTCCTTTGTCCACTTGGCTGTCACATTGATCTGAAGGTCCAAAGTGACCTTGCCTCTTCCCCTATTCCAGTAAACTCCAGTGGCTCCAGGATCAAATGTAAAATCTTCTGGTTCACTTCAAAGACCTCCCTAGCTTCCTGGCCTTCTCAGCCTTGCAAAGCCCAGATCATGGGGATCTGGTAACTTGGGCCTCTTTGCCGCTCTCCCACATGGGGCAGAGTGTTATGGCCATCTCTCTTCCCAGCTTCCTTCCTCTCCCTGCACATTTCTGCTCCCTGCTTCCCTGATTTCCTTCTCTTCCCAGCTAAAGGACCACCCTGCCATTCCCTCTGAGACTGTCTCCAGTCCATCTTGCAAATATCCTGTTCCTGCATCATTGTTTTCCTGTTGTCTCCCTTTTAGACAGAGCTTTTTCAGATGGGGGATTTAAAAGAAGGAGCAGAGAATTTGACAGGTCCTTAAGACAGGCTGACTAACTATAACCTCTCACCTACTCCAGGAATGTTCCCACTGCTTAGGTCATCCCCCCTCTCTCAGCCGATTTTCATCCAGCAGCTCCTTCCCTGTGAACTATGAACAGATCCCTCCTACCTTAATAAGTCAATCAGCAAATATTTGTTAAGGGTCTCCTGAGTACCAGGCACCTTGTTAGGCTCTGGGAGACAAAGGCCAAAAGGGGGTAGTCACCGTTCTCGTTCTATCCAGGACAACAATGTGTACATAAATATAGGTGAAATAAATAAAAGGTAGATGGGGAAGGGGAAGAAGGGGTTCAGGAAGGGCTTCCTGTGTGAGATGTCGCCTCAGAAGAGTTCTGAAGGACACGAGACACTAAGAGGGGAAGGGAGCTGGGGAAGTGCTCGCACTCACTGATCCTCCCTGTTCTGTGTGTTCTTGTTTGTTTGGAGGGTTATAATGTTTCCCACGGGCACGGCATTAGCTGCGTGCCAGAGATTTTGGTTTATTGGTTCATCATTGTCATTTTATTTCACATGATTATTGTTTCTATAATTTATTCTTATAGCCACTCATTAATTAGGAATTCATTGTTGTTTCTGTCTCTGTCTTTTAATTTTAATTTACTGTGTTTGTTGTATTATGGTCTATGGAGTATGTATTTACTGTTTTTTTTCCTTTTTATATCAGTTTGTAATTTCTCCTTGCCTTAATACAAAGAGAGTTTTTTTATAAGAGTTTCGTATCACGCTAAGAAATATACGTATTTAAACGCACATTTAGGAGATGCCGCATTTGTTTTAGCAATAGTTTCTGAAGCATTTTTTTTTCAGTTCCATATTTTCATTTTTGTTTCTCCTTCTATTGGACTTACCCAGAGGTGAGAGATGGACATTGAAGTCTCCTGCCACCCTCGCATTGCTATATTGCTCTCAAAGCCTTAGCACAACTCAGGGAATTTCCTGTATCAATTTATATACAAAGGCACTTGGAACAAATAAGCTCGATATGGATAACAGTTTGTTGTCTGTGCTTCCTTTCTGTATCATGTAACTTCCTTATTTATCCTTTTTTACAGTTTGCATATTTGCCTTTTTGCTTTGTCTGATATCATCCCCATGATTGTGTCTCATGCTTTTAGGGATTCATTTTATGTAGTGAATGTTTTCCTGCCTCTCCCTCATTTTTCTCTTGTTTGTGTCTTTTGTTTTTTGGGTTTTGTTGATAATGTGGTTCTTATAAGGAACAGAACATTTTTTAAAATTTAATTTACCACTCTTTTTGATCTTTTTGGATCACTTAATCTATAGATTTTTAAAATCATAAGAGTTTTATATTTTATTCCATTTATCTCTAATATTTTTTCCAAATTAGGATTTATTACCCGCTCTCTGCAAATAAAGTATTAAATTTCTTTAGTTTGTTTAGCTTAATCTTTTTTTAATTGTTTAATTTTAATTTATTTTCTTGATTACATCATTCATTTCCAGTTTTGAGTTACAAATTTTCTCTCCTTCTTTCCCCTACCCCCAAGCCCAAAACAGTGATCCCACTGTAAAGCCCCTCCCACAATCTGTTCCCTTTTATGTCATCTTCCAACGCCCCTCTAACTTTCTAGTAGGGCAGGGAGGGTCTCCCTACCCCCGTTCCTGTACATCTTATTTCCCAGTTGCATTTGATTGTATAGCTTTAAATTCTAGATTCTTGCAATTCCTCCCTTGTCACCCACTCCCACTGGAAGGAGCAGCAATTCAATACAGGCTGTACATGTGTAATTACACAGGACATCTCCATGGTGGGCATATTGTGA
>CM053595.1:322434947-322467855 GCA_028646575.1 Pseudocheirus occidentalis
TATATAAAACTGTATGTGTGTATAATAATAATTATAATAATAATTATTATTACTGTTTACATGCAAATGGGAAATAAGATATACAGGCTCTGGGGTAGGGAGAACCATGCTGCCCTACCAGAAAGTCAGAGGGGTGATGGTGGAAGATATAGGAGAGAGCAGATTGGGGAAAGGGGTATACAATGGCTTCAGTGTTTTGGGGTGGTGGGTAGGGGAAAGACGGGGAGAAAATTTGTAACTCAAAATCTTGTGGAAATTGATGCAAACTAAAAATAAACAAAAGTTAATTAAAAATAAATTAATTTTAAAAAATAGTAGAGGACTGGTCCCTTTAATTAGAAGAAGAAAAAAAGAAGAAAAAAAACATCAAGAGACCCTCAGGCTTATTTTCTAAAGAAAAACAGTTGCCATTGACATTCTCTCCTGGAACACAAAGAACTAAAGGAGCATTTTTACATAGAGGGCCATGAAAAGTCTCAGAGTGGTTCTTAGCAGTCAAGTCAATAAGCATTTATTAAGTATCATCTACTATGTACTATGTGCCAGGGACTGTGTTAAACATTGGCTATACAAATGGACATAAAAGCAACTCCTCCTCTTAAACATCTTACAATCTCATGAAGGAAACGACCTACGAACAGTTGCATATGATGTCTTATGTAGGATACATTGGAAATAATCCGAGAAGAAAGGCCCTAGCATTAATGGGGACCAAGAAAGTCTTCTTTCAGCTGATACATGAAGGAATCAAGGAAGCCAGATGGTGGAGATAAGGAGGAAGAACATTCCAAGCATGAGGGATGGCCAGAGAAGATAGCCAGAGAAAATGCCCAGAGTTCAGAAATGGAATGTCACATGTGCAACAACAGGAAGTCAACAAGTCAGAGCCAACAAGAATCTTTTTAGTGCTTACTATGTGCTGGACATAATGCTGATCTCTGGGGGCAGAAGGAGTGATAGCCCCTGCCCTTGAGGAGCTTATAATCTTGAGGTGAAAAGCTGAGGGGTAGGGTGGGGAATGAAGGTACTTGGTGTGGGCACATTAAAAACATCAGAAAGAAGTACAGCCTAGAGAGGGATTAAATCATGGTTGTCCTGGGTGTCCTTAAAATGGAGGTGATGAGCCAACAAATCCAAGGGAGAGGCCTCAGAATGGAAGGTACTTCCATTGGGAAGTCCAGAGGTGAAGTGAACTTCTAGAATGAAGAGGCTACTGTGGAATTGTAGAAAAAGTTTGGAGTCAGGAGGGCAGACTGGAGAAGAACAAAGTTTGGGCTGGGCATTCTCTTTCAAATGGAAGGTCTGGGAAGAAACAGCCAATCAGAGAAAGAGGCCACAGGACAAAGGGTCTTTCCAGTGTGAGAAGTTGAGGTAGAATGAAGAGGATACTGTGGTTTGGTAGAGAAAGTCCAGAGACTGAGGAATCCATTCAACCTGGGAAGGAAAGGAGCAAGGAAGTCAGTTACTTGGTCTCAGAGTGTGGGAGAAGTAGTGTAAGAAGGGAGGGAGGTGTAAGAAGACTAGAAAAATAGAGATCAAGTTGTGAAGGAGAGCCACTGGAACTTATGATTTGGGGATGTGGCATGCCATGGCACAAACTGCCCTTTAGAATGGACAGGATTCAGTCCCAGATTGAATAGAGGAAGTGAGAGTGAGAGTCAAAGATGACTTATAGGTTGCAATGCTGAATGACTGGAAAGATGGTGGTGCTTTGAGAGTGTTAGGAACATTAAGAGGAGGTTTTGGAGGGGAAATAGTTCATTCCATTTTGACCTTGCTGAGTTTAAAATTTCTGAGGGACAATTTGAGACCCCCAATAGGTAGTGGGAGAGGCAAGACTAGAGCTCAGAAGAAAGGCCAAGGCTGAATAAGTAGGTAGAAGAATCATCAGCATAGATATGAAAATTGAACTGATGAGATCACCAAACAAAATGATATAGAGATAAGGGCCTAAAAAGAGCTTTAAGAAGGATTGCAAAATATCTTAATGAAGAACTAGGGAAGGAGACTGAGAAGAAGCAGTAGCATAGGGAGGAGGAGGACCAGGAGAGA
Source organism: Pseudocheirus occidentalis (assembly GCA_028646575.1). Lineage (NCBI taxonomy): Eukaryota > Metazoa > Chordata > Mammalia > Diprotodontia > Pseudocheiridae > Pseudocheirus > Pseudocheirus occidentalis. Next base: position 322,437,000 of record CM053595.1, read on the forward strand.
GGGATGTTCTGAAAACCTAGAAAGAAGAGAGGAACAAGAAGAGAGTAATCCATAGTGCCCAAGGCTGCAGAGAAATCAAAGGTCATAAGGAGTGAGAAAGGGCCATTGGATTGGGTGACTGAGAAATCATTAGCAGAGAGAGGCAGTGCACTAGGGCAAAGGAATGTTCTCAATGAATCGATACTAGACCATCCCCAGGTTCATGCTGGGGCAATGGGAACAGGTACAAAATGGCAACTTTTTTACCCATGACTCAATTCTGAGTCACAAATCCAGTGTGGACTGAAATAACCTGCACCCAAGGGTGATGTTTTCTGCTAGGGAGGCCCGAATGGTATAGGAGAAAGGAGAAATTTCAGAAATCAGCAGTAGTAGTGTGGTTTAGACTTCAGATACAGAGAAAGGGCTCATCTGTAGCTTCTAGTTCAGTTTGATGCCCGCAAAGGAATAACCTGAGTAGGAATTCTAGACCAAAGTGGAGTCCACAATTATGTCATTCTGAACCAGCAGAGCCTTCCAGTTGACTGATCGAGTCTGAACCCAATAGTTTTCTACTGTTACTCAGACATAGACCCAGGTCAGGAACTTGCAGAGCTCAGTTGGGACAGCAATCAGATTATGCCCCAGATCAGACCACTTTGGGAGCACTGAAAGCAGCAGGACCTCGAGGGGGAAGAGCCAAGATGGCGGTGTAGCAGGAAGACTCCACGGTTCTCCCCACAATCACCCCAAATACCTATAAAATATGATTCTAAACAAATTTTAGAGCTCCAGAATTCGCAAAAGTACAGAAAAACAAAGCTCCAACTGCAAGCAGCCTGGCAGGAGGGACAGGAAGGGCTCACTGCAGTGCACTGGGAGCCAAAACCAGCCCGGCCTGAAACTGTGGCTTGGCACCAGAGCAGCAAAACCAGAACCAGAGGGCAAAATAGAACTTGAAAGAATTTACTGATCACATCTTGAAAAAGATCCCAAAAGAAAACCCTAGGAATGTTATAGCCAGAATCCAGAGTTCCCAGATCAAGAAGAAAATATTACAGGCTGCCAGGAAGAAACAATTTGCATACTGTGGAAACACAATCAAGATAACACAGGATCTAGCAGCTTTTACATTAAGGGATCAAAGGGTCTGGAATACGATATTCCAGAGATCAAAGGAGCTAGGATTAAAACCATGAATCACCTCCCCAGTAAAATTGAGTATAATGTTCCAGGGGAAAACATGGTCATTCAATGAGGTGGAGGACTTTCAAGCATTGTTGATGAAAAAACCAGAACTGAATAGAAAATTTGACATTCAAATACAAAAAGCATGAGAAGGTAAACATGGAAAAGAATTCATAAGGAACTTATCAAATTTGAACTATTTACATGCCAACATGGAAAAACGGTAATTGTAACTTATGAAATTTTTCTCCTTATAAGGATAGTTGAAGGGAATATAAGTGTATATACACACATACACACATATATGTATGTATGTATATATTCACATATGTCTATATAGGAGGGTATATATGCATAGGAATATATATGTGAGTGTGTGTATATATGTATACATAGAGTGCACAGCATCAATTGAATAGGATGGGATAATATTTTAAAGGTGAAATTGAGAGGTAGGAGAGGAATAGTATGAGAGGAGACAAGGAGAGACAGAATGGGGTTAATCCTCTCATATAGAAGAGGCAAGGGCTAATTGTTACAATGGAGGGGAAGAATAGGAAGGCAAAAGGGAATGGGTCAACTTTACGCTCATTGAATTGGGCTTAGGGAAGGAATGACACACTCTAAATTGAGTATGTTGGCCTACAAGAGAGTAGGGAGAAGGGGATGAAAGAGGGGAGGATGGGAGGGCAGTTTGGGGGAGAAAATTTGTAACTCAAAAATCTTGTGGAAATGAATGATGTAATCTAAAAATAAACAAAAGTTAAAAAAAAAAGAAGCAGGACCTCATCTTGCCCCTTTGATCCTGAAATAATATTCAGTATCCCAAGAAAGCAACAAGAGGACCAGTTGAGACTTTCCTACTGAGCCCAGTCCTAGCATTGCATCTAAAGTCAGGAAATAGACTGGAAGAATGAGGGGGTGGGGTGGGGAAAGAGTCTAAGTATAAAGAACTATTATGGTGGCAGGGAAGCTCAAGGTACAAACCCAGAAGAAAGGAGTGATTCCATGGCATCTCCAGGTGTATCTTCAGAGAAAAACACAAATTGAGCAAAATTAACTAAGAATTCTTAGAAGAGACAAAGCAAGTTTCTTTTAAGTATTTTTTTCTATAAATGAAATAAGAGCGCTTGAGGAAAAAATGGAAAAGAAGTGAGAACTATGGAAGAAAGAATTGGAAAGGGAATTAACTTTTAACAAGTGGTATAAAACCTTGTCTAAGTAATAAATTTCCTTAAAATTAGAATGGACCAAATAGAAGCCAATAACTTCTTGAGATAACTATTAAATCCAAGTCAAAAGATTAAAAGAAGAGAAGAAAATATAAGTTGTCTCATAGCAAATAAATAAAGCAAAAATAAAAATGGAACTTGAAAACAGATGTAGGAGGGAAAAAAATTAAGAATCATTGTACCGTCTAATGTACATCATATTTCTAGAAATCACCAAAGAAAACTACCCAGATATTTTAGATCCAAAGGACAAAGGGGAAATAGAAAGAATCCCCCAATTATCTTCTGAAAGAATCTCCAAAATGAAAATTCCTAGGTATATCAGAGCCAAAATCCAGAGTTTCTATATTAAAGAAAAATACTGCAAGCAGCCAGAAAGAAAGACTTCAATATTAAAGAACAATAGTCACTATTTAGCAGTCACAACAAAGAACTTGGAATACAGTATTCCAGAGCTTGTAACAAAGAATAACTTATCCAGCAAAACTAAGTCTAATTGCTACAGTGGGGAAATTGGATCTTTAATGAAATCGAGGACTTCCAAGTATTCCTGATGAAAAGACCAGAGCTGTGTAGAAACTTTGAAGTTCTGACATAGGAATTAGGAGAAACATAAAAAGGTAAACATGAATAAACAATGATAAGGTACTAAACAAGGCTAAACTGTTTATATTAAAATACGGTGAGAAGATACATATTTCCCTTTAAACCTTATTGTCATCAGGGGTCATAGAGGTAGTCTAATTAGACAAGGCATGAGAATGTTTCTAACTTGTTAGTCTTGGGGATTTTAAGGCCATTGGAGCTCCTGCTGCCAGGATTGTTCTCAATGTCAGGGGGTTGACAACCTTAATACATATTTCCACCAGATCAGTTACAGCATTAATGAGCAAACACAGTAGTGTTATGGTTATACTGGAAGGGTACCAAATGACATACAGTAGGTGGCTATGATTACTTTCAACAAGGCAAATTTGCCCTTCCCAACAAGATGAAATCACATCAGCCTTATACTGGACACATTTTCCAGCCAACAAAGGCATACACTCCATCTGTACCATGGTCATTCTATGGAAACAACTTTGAGGATGAATCAATTTTGGTGATATCTGGCAGAAGACACTAACAGTATTGCCCCTGTTAAAAGTAGCAGATGGCATCATCATGAATGAAACTAATTTGGCAAGACCATTGGTTTTCTTTCTAGCATTTGGAGCCACAAGGTTACTAGCTGGTAAAAATTCAATGTGGGTGTGTATATGGGATCAGTGCAATTGAATGTCTAGGAATGTTTTGTTTGTTAAACAATGAATTGTCTCATTTAGTTGGGTGACTATTGTACTTAGATATTGCCTTCTTCTGATGATCCTACCTTCTAGCTTTGCAGGAACAGTGGGAGCTTTTCTCAGTCGTGCACTTATTGGATAGCATAGTTTCTCTGCTTCCAAAATGTTCATTTCTGCTGTACCCATGGAAGCACAGCAGTTTCTAGTAGTATGTCCTTGTGCTTTGTTATATGGAGTCTTTGCCCTTATTTCCTTTTTTTTTTTGGACTGAATATCTTAGACATTGGACATCAGTGGGTCAAATACTAAAAATATAAAGGACATTGAACTCTTAAAATTGACTGACAGACTGTGCTATGCCATCATTATCATGCAGATTTAACTCTTGACCTTTGGGAATGGGTATAAACACGTAGCTCTTGTTCATTTTTATAGAACTTTTGAATACTTAGATTTACCTGTGGTATTTCTCTTTAAGTGTTCATGCTTATACAAATAAAATGTAATGTTTCTTTCCTGTTCCTACAGCTTTTAGGAAACAACTTTGTTTCTTGAAAATTATTCTGATTTGTTAATTCATTTTTATCAAACAAGGGTGAAAGAAACCACACTTAAATGGTCTTTCTAGAAATTCCACCATGTAACACATTAGCTATTGTATCTCAGACAGAAAACAAAAACAAAAAGATAAAGGACCCATATATACAAAAATATCTATAACAACTCTTTTAATGATGGCAAAGAATTGGTGATTGAGAGAATGCCTATAAATTGGGAAATAATAAGTTGTAATACATGATTGTGATGAAGTACTATTGTGGTGTAAAAAAAAGTGATGAACAGGATGTCCTCAGAAAAACCTGTTACATTAACTGATGCAAAGTGAAGTGAAGGAAGACCAGGAAGACATTGTACACAGTAATAGTAATATTGTATAGCAGTCAGCTGTGAATAACAGCTATTTTCAGCAATACAGTTGAGCCAAGACAATTCTGAAAGACTTAGGAGGAAAAAAGCTATCCATCTCCAAAGAAGGAACTGATGGAATCTGAATGCAGATCAAAGCATGCTTTTAAAATTTTCTTTATTTTTCTTTTTTTTAACTGTGTTTTATTTCACAATATGACTAATGTGGAAATGTTTTACATGACTGTACATGTATAATTTATATCAAATTGCTTGCTGTCTCAAGGGAAAGAAAGAGGGAGAGAATGTGGAACTCAAAATTTTAAAAATATTGTTAAAATTGGTTTATATGAAATTGGAAAAAATAAAATATTAAGAATAAAAAAAAATTATTTGAGTCTTAACAACCAGAATAAAAAAGAGGAAGAGGAGAACAAGGAGGGGAGGAGAAAGAAAAGAGGGAGAAAGAGAAAGAGGAGGAGAAGGATAAGGGGAAAGAAGGAGGAGGAGAAGGAGAAGTATCAGTAGCCAGGCTTTAGTAAATTAAGAGAGTGAGAGAAAAGGAAATGGAGGCACCATTTGTAGATGACTTTCTCAAGGACTTTTGTTCTGAAAGGGAGAAGAGATATAGGGCCACAAAGACCAAGGATAGACAAATCCACTCAGAGTGTATAAAGAATTGGTGAGATGTGAACATATATGTAAGGAGTAGGGAAGTGGCAGGTAGACAAGGAGAAATTGAAGATAACTGGAATGAATGAGGATGATAGTGGAGCAATCTGCAAGAGAGGACAGGGAGGAATGGGATTTTGTGCATGCAGAGGGTTTGCCTTGGTAAATAGGACCATCTTTTAATGTGAGACAGAAGTGAAGGAAGAGATAGTGGGGGATGGCAATCGAGTGACATGACCTGAGGAGAAGGGAAGGAGAGGAAACTTGGTGAATTGTCTAAATTTTTTCTGTGAAATATAAGACAGGGTTCTCAGTTGAGAGGGGAGCAGAGAAGGAGTCATAGGAGGTTTAGGGAGGGATGAAAACGTTTGGAAGAACTGCTATGATGAATGGGAGAGTGGATCAGCTAGAGATATATAAAAGAAATTGCCTTGATGTAGTGAGAGCCTAGTTGAGATCATGTAACAAAACTTTGTGGGAGACTCAATTAGCATTCATTCATTCAGACTGCAATATATAACCAGCTCCAAAAGATGGGGGCAAAGAATATCAGCCAGGGATTGTATGACAGAAAGAATGAACTGGTCACAAGGTGAACATGAGAAATGATAGGTAGATATTCAAGCTCTCCACTGCATCCTTAAAATGTTGGGCGAAAGCAAGGAAGGCCCCTGGTGCACTGGATGGGGCTGTGAATTGCACTATTACATGAAACAGTTAAAGAGTCAGTGAAATCCAAGATCTTAGAGCATTAAGTATCCACAGAAGCCAGCACAGTGCCTGATACTTAATAGTTACTCCATAAATGCTTGTTGTCAGTTGATAAATGTTTATTAAGTGCCTCTTGTCAGATGATTTGGATGAAATAGGGTTCTTTTCATTCTATTAGGACTTTCATTATTTTGTACAAACATTGGTCACTTCCACACCAAGTTATTCTTTCTAGACTGAAAGGGACTCATCTCGGTCTATATGACAGCTCCAGCTTCCTGATCACATATGTCTGCTTTCCTTCCAAGCTCCAACTAACGTCTCATGTGCCACAGAGTTAGATCCTAAAGATGAATGGAGCAGGGTTTGGGGCCCCTTCCACAGTCAGAAGGAAGTCACCTGGCCTAGTGCCTGGCATAGTGGGCATGTCTTGTACACTATTTAAGTTGAATTTGATCACCTTCCTCTTACCACTTTGGATGGCTCCTGATTGTTGTGTTGTGTGTTGTGTGTTGAGTGTCCTTGTTCCCCCTCAGCCCTCATAGACTTCTTATCTTAGTCTCCCTTCTAAGCTATGAACTCCCTGATAACAAAGGCTCTTTCTTCTATGTTTCTCCTGTGGCACATAACCCAGGGCCTTGCAAATAGCATCACCCCTACATGCCTTTCTATGTGGCTCCCTTAATTCCATGTCTTTGGGTCAGACTGTGTCCATATGTCAAGTCATTGACCAGTAGTTCTTGTATGTCTCTCGGCTAAGCCTGATGCTGGTTGATGTGGGACAGACAGGGATTAATAATCACAAACCTATCTGCATGGGTAGGGGGAGGAAGGGGAGAAGAGACCCATGAAAAGAGAGTTAACAAGACAAGAAAGGATCAGTTTCTGTCCGGTATTGGGGGCACATGGAACTTCTCCAAGTTTGAAAGGAACAACTTTGAAATACCTCATTGGTCCTTGTGCTTGCCTGTTATATTGCACCATCTCATCAAGTTGACTAGTTGGATCTATTGCACTCAATGGATCAGGGTCATCACATTAATTATCTACTACACACAAAACGAACTGGTTGAATCACATGGTCCCTGAGGTCTTTTCCAGCTCTAAGTCCTAAAATCCACTTTACAGCAATAGGGATTAAAGATCAATAGGCTGAAGTGAGCAGAGAGCACTTAAAGAAGGAAGAGGTTTTTGGCCCCTTTATGGTTGCGGGTATTAGACTTTTTAGTATTTGTTTCCCTTTCCTCTTCTTCCCCCAAGCATCAAATTCCTTGAGGCTCAGGAGGTGTTACTTTTCATCCCAGTATAGGGCCTTGTATGTACTGGGCACTCTTTATAAAGCTTGAAAAATTGAATTGAATGGAAGTAGGCTTGATAAAGGCTGGGAAAGAGCCATGGAGAAAGGCAGGAACAAGGAAGAAAGAGTAGACAACCACAAACCTAGTGATGATGGGTAGACCAGCCTGGATGAAGGAACATTTTCATGCGAAGAACCTGAGGTAGAACATTAGCCTGAAGTGGGAATTGGGGTCATATTACAGAGGACATTGAATAGCAGCCTGAAGAGTTTGGACTTTATGTCAGGGATGACAGGGAGTCACTAAAGGTTGAGCTGCATCAATCATTTCTTTGAGTTGTTCCTCCTTGGAATGAGTGTTTTTCCTTTGGGAAAGAGGCAGAGAAACAGATGGTTTGATTTACAAATGAGTGACCACATGTTGGGATGGATTGTGGGAAGTCTCTTGGGGGTAGGGCTCATGGGGTGCAAGCACTGACCCATCAGATAGAATACTAAGTATTGCGAGTCAGCTGGAAGCTATCATGGGTGCTTAGACAAAAATAGGAAAAATGACTCAAAGAGGGGTTGTTTGGTGTAGAGAAGAGAGAGGCTACCTCAAAGCCAGGAAGAGTTGTGTTCCCTTGCCTCGGACACGTACCAGCTGTCTGACCCTGGACAAGTCAAAGCCTCTGAACATTTTCTTATACTGTTAGTTGCAGTGAAATGCCAATCTGCATTGAGGGAGGAAGTAACTTCACCTGGGATCTCTGCATTCCTATGAATTTATAGGTATAGTACCTAGCTCTACATTTGAACACTGAAGGAAATGCCTCAATTAAATGATGAGGAGTATTAAAGAAAACAAATGAGTAACAGAACCATACCTTCTTCTAGAGCTTCTTGTACCTTCTCAGAATCTGCAGAAAGATACAAATTTGTAAGATATGTCTTTAGATAGCCAATAGGGCTTTCACCACCAGTCATGCAGAAGCGGTCAATTAATAAGCCTATGAACAGAAAAGAAAACTACTGTTATAGAAGGGACACATACACAAATCCAGCTAACATTAGCAGTCTCACCTAATGGAAGTACTGCTTCAACTTTGGCTCTATGATGTAAAGATTTGTTCTTCAGGGATTCTTGTAGGCTTTTCATGATTACTGGTGATGAAGTTTCATAGATTCAGTGTTTTCGATTTAGAAGGGGAGTCAGAGGTCATTTAGTCATATAAGACATTAGTATGTCCTGGGCTTCTGTGAACCCGGGCTGGAATTTGTTCATTGTTTCTGAGGCAGAGGGCATTTTGTATCTTTGTATCAGTTCCAAGGGAAGGTCCGTTCACACAATAGACGTTAGTTGATGTTGAATTGAATTTACAAACTTATGGGATAACAACAAACCTCAATAGACTGGCCACTAAATGGTAGGACTGAATGGCTCAGTTATTTTCAGAGACTCCTTGGCAGATGACTGAGAATATCATACCTGAACCTCAGGAGAAAGCAAGGTCAGATCCTACTTGGGACAGGTGCTTCTTTGGTGCCCATGGACTTTGTCCTCACCGTCTTCCAAATGCAAGGACTTTCTCTGGCTGCTCCCATGCCTCTTCATTGGTGTTTCCTGACTACCTTGGGTTTGTTTGGATTTGAGCTCAAACCTCACCTTCTGTCACAAGCCTTTTCCCAATGTCCCTTAGGGCCAGTACCTTCTTTCCTTCTCTTAATTCTCTCCAATTGATCCTGTCTGTGTCATGTTTGTAGGTAGCTGTTTGCATCTGGTCTCCCTCTTTAGACTGGGAGCTCCCTGAGAGCAGAGCTCTCTCTGAGAGAGAGAAAGAAAAGCCTTTCTTTGTATTCCCAGGGCTTAGCACAGGGCTTGGCCCATAGTAGGTGCTTAAGCATTGCTCGTTGAACTGTACTTTCAAAATAATAATAATAAAGAAGAGTAGAAGTTATTCCCACTATGATTTCAGGGGAAAAAGAGAGTGAATGTCATTCTGATTTTAGAATCAACTGTAGTGGAAAGTATCATATTTCTACATGTGATGGAACTGAGATTATGAGGAGGTACAGTACTTGTGAGTGGTTGGAGGCCTCTGTTGTGCTTGCTAGTCTGCTTAAGAAGTAAAACACTTCAGTTTATTCTTTTGTGTTATAAATAGACTCATCTTCCTGAATGCAAATCTGGCCTGAGACACTGACTAGCTGTGTAACCCTAGGCAAGTCACTTAACAATGTTTGCCTTAGTTTCCTCATCTGAAAAATGAGCTGGAGAAGGAAATGGCAAACCCCTCCAGTATCTCTGCCAAGAAAACCCTAAATGGGGTCACAAAGAGTTGGACATGACAGAACAACAGTAACAATGATGTGTATTTGAAAAGCCTATTACCCAGCAGATGTTATTAATTTAAGAAATCAGTTCTTTAAAGCTGCATTCATAGCAGCTGAGAATTAACGGACCCAGATTCATTCTACAATTGTTTTCCGGTCAATCAATAAGCATTTATACACAAATAATAATTATAATAATCATATATTCAACTAATCAATCAACAAAGATTTATTAAGTGCAGGTAATATGCCAGGCACCATACTAAGAGCCTGGGGTTCAAAGAATGACAAAAGAAAGTCCCTTCCCTCAAGGAGCTCATAATCTGAAGGAAGAGACAACAGGCAAAGGACTCTATATAATCAAGCTTTATATAGGGTAAATGATTAACAAAGGGAGGTCATTAGAACCAAGTTGGGTTGAGAAGGCTTCTTGTAAAAGATGGGATTTAATCTGGGTCTTGGAAAAAGCCAGGGAAGCCAGGAGAAGGGAGGAGAAGGAAGTGACTTGCCCAGGGTCACACAGCTAGCATGTATCTGGGTTTTGATTTAAACTCAGGTCTTCCTGACTCCAATCCACTGTTCCATTTAACTGCTTCATCAACATAAAGATGCTAATTAAATTCATGGAAACTGATGAGATTACCATGAGAAATAAGTAGAGGGAGAAGATGGCCAGGTACAGAGCCTTGTGGGATGCTCTCTATGTATTAGCTCATTTGATCTTCAAAATGTTGGAATTTAAAAGTTGAAAGATAAGTCAGAGGTCCACTCCCTCCTCCCAATCTCTCTCTCTCTCTCTCTCTCTCTCTCTCTCTGTCTCTCTCTGTCTCTCTCTCTCTGTCTCTCTGTCTCTCTCTCTCTTTCTCTTTCAAACAAGGAAAAAGGTGGCTCAGAAAGATCAAATGTTTTAGCTCCTTCACCTCCCTTCACAACAAATCTTCAAGGACTCCCAGTTGCCTCTAGCCTAACCTTCAGAGCCATCCACAGTTTGACTTCTGCCTATTTTCCAGGCTCATTTTATGTCATTCCTGTTCACAAACTCTCCATTCCAGTCAGACTAGCCAACTAATTGTACCCCAATCACATGTTATCTCCTGTTCCTTGCCTTTGCAGAAGTGGTCTCTCCTTTTTATGTATACAATGCATTCTTCCTTCTCAAAGAATACCTAGTTTCCTTCAAACTACAGCTCAGCTACCACCCCTTACATGAAATCTTTCCCAATTTCCTATACTCTCTTCTCTCTCTCCTCCTTCCTTACTTCAACTGTCTCTCTTCATCCCTGTGTCTCTTTTGTCTCTCTTTTACTGTTTCTTTCTCCCTTTGTCTCTCCCTCTCTCTCTGTCTCTGTCTCATTCTCCCTCAAAATTACTCATATCTCATATGTGTCTAATTTCTCCTTTCCCACCCTTATAGAATAAAGTTCCTTGTTGGCAGGGCCTCTTTTATTCTCTCTCTTGTCAGAGGCCAGCATGGTGACATGTATACAACAAGTGCTTAATATTTGTTGAATTGGGTTAGAATAACATTATGATTTAGAAGAGGTAGGTTCTTTTATTCTCATTTTCATGTTGAGGATACCAAAGCTCACAAAAGGGAAGTGACTTATCAATAGCTTCAGGGGAAGAGTGGGGTGCACATAATAATGAAAATGTCTTAAAGAATTTGCCCAGGATCACAGAGCTACCAGTGTCTGTGGCTGCCTTTGACCTGGAGTCTTTGTGCCTCAAATGGAGTTTGTTCTGCACAGGTCTCCCGCCTCCCAGCGCCACTCCAGGCACTTGATGGGATCTAGAAAACCTCCTGAGTGTGTCCGATGGCATGCTTTGAGAAATGCAGAACCAGGTAGCTTTAGAGCTAGAAGAACCTCCTGCTGCCTTCTTGCTTTCCCTGGGTTTCCCTGTTAGTGAGCTATTCTCAAGCCCAAGGAGGTTAGGACTTGCTGAGGTCAGAGAGACAGGAAACTACAGACCCAGCTTTGAAATCAGATTCCTATTCAGTGACTTTTCCTCTAGTCATCTTTGTTGCAGCTTCCTCCCCTCTGTGTCCTGGGGGATGATCCAGACGCTGGTCTCCTGGCTGTTCCCTGCTCACACCTCTCTCACTCATTCCCTCAGTGCCTCTTCTCTAGCTGGGCCTCAGCCTGTAATGTTCTCCCTTCTGGTCTCTAATTCTTGGCTTTCTCCAAGTCTCAGATACAGTCTCACCTCTGCCAGAAGCCTGTCCCCAAGCCTTCCTCTGAAATGATCCTCAGTCTTCCTGCCTTTGGCTTGTTTGTGTCTCGTGTTTGTGGGGCATCTCCCCCATCAAAGTCTGAGGTCCCTGAAAACATAGACTTTTTCTTCCTTTCCTTGTGTTCCCAACATTTGCTCAGGGGCCTGGCAAAGAATAGTTGCTTAGTAAAGGCTAGTTGCCTGTTTCAAATGAACGAGACAACACTGACTTCCCAGAAGCCTAGAGTTTGATGGTTAAGGGACTGTAGTCACTGTCTGTTCTAGCCTGCACCAGAGACAAATGTCCTGCATAATGTGCCAACTTGTTCAGACTCTGCCTGAAGACCTGACAAAAGGAACACAGCCTCATCAGAGAGCACACTCTGCTTCTGGACAGTTTTCATCATTAGGAGACTGTTTCTCCCCAGAGGCAGCTGGCAGCACAGTGTGTAGAGTGCTGGGGCTAGAGGCTGGAAGACCTGAGTTCAGATCTGGCCTCAGACACTTGCTAGCTGTGTGTCCCTGGGCAAGTCACTGAACCTACCACTGCCTCAGTGTCCTCAACTATAGAATGGGGGTAAAAATACCACCTTCCTCCCAAGGGTGTTGTACCTCTTAGCACAGTGCCTGGCACATAGTGGGTGCTTTATAAATGCTTATTCTCTTCCCTTCCCCCTCCTCCCCCTACCTACAGTGTGATCTCAGAGCATCTCTTTGCAATGCGTATGTTTTGGCCCCACTTCACTTCCCTGTGACTGAGCTTAGAAAACTATGAAGCATCAAACTCCTTCTTCCTGAAACCTTTTGCTGTGAAATTCTGTATTGAATATTAGAATGTTCCAGTCCATTAAAGGTGGGGACACAGACACACATGTGCAGACACATGCAAAAAAATATACACAGACACACATAGACATACAGACACACAAATACACAGAGATACACACAGACAGAGTTAAGCATGCATAAACACACACAGACATAGATTCAGATTCAAAAAAAGACACACACAGGCATACTCACACACAGAGACAGTCAGTTCCCTGAGTTGATGTGTTGCTTGCTGGCCCATTTAAACTTCATGCATTGATGAAATTCGTTCTAGCAAAGACCTCCCAAAACAAGCAGAGTTGGATTTTTTTAAGTCAGTGGGAAACCAACAAAAACCAAAGAAATTATATGACTCTCAATGTTGATCTATGCCATCCCATAAAAGAAGCTGCCCTGCTCTTTTGGAAAGGATGCTGGCCCGACATTTGTTCAATGACTGGCTCTCTAGCTTGCACGTTGTGTGACCTGGGGATGACCATTAAACCCATCAGAGCCTTCTCCCTATGAAGAGCAGAAGTAACTTGTGACTTGCACGTGTCAGTGACTTGCACATGTCAGTGGTTGTCACGACGTCAGATTATTCAGCGGATGTGAGAGTGCTTTGTCATCTGGAAAAGGTCTATCCATATTTGCAGCCCCCAATGCTAGTGCTGTCCTGGGCTGTACCAACGCACTGAACACCTGGAAGGTGGCCCCATCTCTTTCTTATCAACAGTCCATGTTGTTCTTTCTCTTCTGTTTCCAAAGCACCCAGCAGCAGGCCTTGCTTGTAGCCAGTTGACTGCGTATTATTCATTGAGTAACTGTCGAATTGATTCCTATACTAGGACTGTCCCTAGTACTCTCTCAGAAGGGCACAGAGCAGGGAATATTTGTGGCTGGTCACCTACCCAGGGACAGGCACTGTAGAGCACTTGTAGCCAGTGTAGATGCATGCCCAGACACCCTGCCAGTCTTCTAGGCTCATGCCGATTGCTCTTGGGGTCACATCTCTACTGCTTATCTTTTCTGGTTTCTAACTATGTGGAACATCTGCTAAACTGCTTCTTGCTGCCATCTGATGGTCTTCAGCAAAGCTGGTGCATCTGCTGCTTTCTGCTACCACCTGCTGGTACACTTCTCCCACATCAAAAGGGCTGACACTCTTTTAGTCCACACAACCTGAAGCCATTATGATTTGGACCCAGCTGAGGAGCTAGCACATGCATGCTGAAGCTCTTTTAGTATTTTTCTTTCAATTTTTCTAGGCATCTCTGGACCCAACCAATTATCTGACCTGGGTTAGGAAATAGCTTTTATTCTTGGGTAGTCCCTGGCTCTCAGCCTGCATCCTCTCAAATCCTTTTGAACATTTTATTCAAGAAAACCATGAATGTCTAAGATGATGACGCTACTCTCACTTTCTAACCATGTATACATGTCCTTGGAATAGCTTGGCTCCCAGGACTAGAACAAAAGGGCAAAGTAAATCTGGCAGGTCTATATGTGTAGAACCTTCATTCAAAATTCCTTACTTCATTATGCATCCCTTACAGCAACATCTTGTATCAGGAAATGCTTACTAATAATTAAAGCTATTCAAAAGTGGCTCTTCAGGCGGCAGTTTTGATTGGGCAAGAGTTACTTGCAGAGATGGCAAGAGGTTCTTTCTGTTTGTTTGTTTTCCTTTGTTATCAAAGCAAGCAAATGGTAGAGTGACATATTCAATTTTTGCCATTACACCAAGTCAAAAAGGGTATCAGCATCATTCCCAGGTCCTGCCTAAAATGGAAAGTCGGCCATTCCCTTAATTCTACAAAACATTCTTTAAACTCAAAGATGACACTTTCAGTGGTATTTAATCAATAGAATTTTCCATCTAAAATGAAGGTATGGGCTGTGTGTGTGCATGTGTGTGGTCTGTATGTATGCGTGTATATGTTTGTATCTGTGTGTATGTACATGCGTGTGCATGCATGTGTATGTGTGTCTGTTTCGGGGGGGGCAGTTAGAAGACAGGAGGAGATAGAGAGGCAGAGAAAGGAAGGACAGATTCAGTAGTATTTCCTTTACTAGATGTCCCCTAAGGGATCCTGGATGGCCAGTGTCCAGTCATATGTTACAAGAGATTTGAATTTTAGGTGGGGGCTGGGCTAGATGATCTTTGAGGTCACCTCCAGCTCTGAGATTCTAAAATTCTAGGTGGTAAGGGTAGGAAAAAGAGGTGAACCTAGTTAAATATTTAACAAGTTTAACATGTTTTACTGGTGAATGAATTGTTTGATCATAGAAAGAATGCCTCTTGATTGACGGTTCCTTGATTCAAGTTCAGAAGTTTAAAACAAAACAAAACAAAACAGAAAACAGAAATATATTGCAGGACCTGGGATTAAGACCTTGACAACTTAAGTCCAGAGCTTTGGGCCAAGCCCGGCTGCTGCAGTTGGAAACGCACATGGCGGCTCTTGTTCTGACATTTGCAAATAAACATTTCCTGCAGCCCGCGTGTCCGCATCAGTCAGGTGGCGGGAAGCAGAGTCCACAGGCCTCCAGCCTAGGCCACAGACACATCCTTCGCGCGGTGTTTATTTGACTTACTTACCGTGGTGATTGATGCTGTTTATGAGCCTCACCCCCACTTGGGCATGGTTATTAGTCATCAGCACAATATCAAACAAGTCCTGTTCATTGGGGTAAAGCCTGCGCAGTCTGGCATTGACATTCTGCAGGGCCTGTGGGTCACAAACATCAAGGTGCTTGTGTCAGCCTGGCAGGCCAGAGACCAGCCACTGACAAGGAAGGGGAACAGCCGGCCCATCTCCCTGGCCAAACCTGATTCTCAGGCTACTTGGCTACCTCTTGTAGCAACACCCCTACCCGTCCCCCCTGCCTCCCCCCCCTGCCCCCCTCCCCTTGCCAAAAAGAAAGTACAAACAAGTGGAAAACATTTGCTTTTGGGGGGAAGAAGGTGGCAGGGATTGGGCCTGTGACTGCACTAGTATAAATAAATCCCAGGTGAGGAAGCTTCCTCCCTCCAATGATCTGGTCTGAAGGTTCTGAGAGTCACTGAACCAGAATGGGTCAGAGATGAGATGTCCTCTGGGGCAGTAGCTGTGGTACACTGGGAAAACATCCACTGGACTGAGAGGTAGATGTGGGCTCTAGTCCCAGCTCTACCATTAAAACCTATCCCCAGAAGTTTAGGCAAGGAACTTCCTAGAGTGAATGAGGTGTCACCCAGAGAGTCCCAGGCCTGGGGTCACAGCAGGCCTGAGCTTCAGTCTTGCCTCTAACATGCATTAGTTACTGAAAATTAGACCTCAGAAGCGTTTTCCTCCAGCTGGCATGTGAACAACAGCCTCCTTCATGATAGACTTGACAAGGGCTCATCGATCATGCCTGCCCAAAGAATTCCTGGGGAGCAAAGCCTTCTGACATAGACAATCACTTTCACTTTGGGGAAGCTCTAACTGTAGGCTTGATGTAAAACCTAAGATGGCCTCTCCACAAGGACTCTCTGTTGCTACGTTTTGCCTTATAGGGCCAGGTAGAAACAAGTACAAAGTATCTTCAGGCTTCCCAATACTTGGACATAGCTGTTACGTCCTTCCTAATGTCTATAGGCTAAATATCCCCAGTTCATTCAGTATGTCCTGACACTGAACAATATTTATAGCCTTTATGAATGCTAGGCAGGACAGTGGAGAGAAGGGCCAGAACCGAAGCCAAGGAGAAGAATTCAGATCTCGACACTTAACAGTTTGACCCTAGGATAGTCACTTTATTTCACTGAGCTTATTTTTGTGTATTTCAAATGGAGATAGTAGCAGCACCTGCTTCACAGAGTCATCGTGACGATCAAGTGGGAGGATGTGTGCAAAGCACTTTGTAAACCTTAAAGCCCTATGCCGATACTATTCGTCATCCCCATGCCCATGCACACCACTGCCACCGCCACCACCACCATCATCACCATCCTCCTCCTCCTCCTCCTCCTCTTCCTCCTCCTCATCATCATCACCACCATCATCATCACCATCCTCCTCCTCCTCCTCATCTTCCTCCTCCTCATCACCACCATCATCATCATCATCCTCCTCCTCATCATCACCATCATCACCAACACCACCATCGTTATCATCATCCTCTTCCTCATCATCATCACCATCATCTTCTTCCTCATCACCATCATCATTACCATCCTCCTCCTCATCTTCCTCCTCCTCATCATCATCACCAACACCACCACCATCATCACCATCCTCCTCCTCATCTTCCTCATCATCATCACCATCATCACCAACACCACCATCATTATCATCATCCTCTTCCTCATCATCATCACCATCATCCACTTCCTCATCACCATCATCCTCTTCTTCATCACCATCATCACCATCATCCTCTTCATCATCATCACCATCATCTTAGTTGCATTTCCATGGATTCTCCCCACGTCCTAATTTGGTTCCTAAATGTGGCACCTAGAGCTGAATGCCATGGTCTAAACGTGGTCTGCCCAGAGCCAAGGACGGTTGGCCCCTGACCCCCCCAGTTCTGGGCACCATTCTTCTCTGAGTATATCTAAGATGACATTAGTCTTTTGTGCTACCGTGTCATGTTGTTGATTCATATTAAAGGTATAGTCCACTAAAACCCTTTGACCTCTGATGTTCTTAGTGTTCAGATGAGTCTCTCTCTGTCCAGCCACTTCTGCCCACCCATGTACTTGTGAAATTTGTTTCTGCCTCTTTTGAAGTGCATCCTATTCTCTTTGGCCTGCTGTTCTCTTCTCTCAGGATCTTTCTGGATCCAGCTCCATCCTCCAATGAGCTAGCTCCTCATCCTTTGTTTGAGTCATTTGCCAGTGAGATGAGCAGGCCGTCTATCCCAAACAAAGAGAAGACTGTCAGACATTCCAGGGGCCTTTGCTGCTCCGTGCCCCATTCTGCTGGGTGCCTCCTTTCACATTATCCCAACCTCAGTGCCTAGGCTGATCATCAGGCCATTTGTTTGACAATGAAGAACTGCTCATTCAGTTCTGAGTTCACCAGACTGTGCTGTTAGCTCTGATCTGAGGAACAGAATGAGAGAAATTAGTTTTGCCCAAACCCAGGCAAACAATGTTGCTTTCTTCCTAATTTATTAGTACAGTAACCTTGTAGTCTGCCACAGCCTGCTCTTGATAAAGGCATGATGATCTTTGTGATCACTTCTTTTTTGAAACATTCAGTAACTGTCCTTTTAACATTATACTCTATAATTTCCCTCAGGAATCTGAGTCAAGGTTACCGACTTAATTTTCATGCTCCCTCCAAACTTAAAAAAAAAGATGGATTTTTTTTTGCCTTTCTGCCATTTGGAGTACTGGACTACCCCCAACTTCCCAGCACTGTTCTAAGTGTCCCAGCACTGATCATTAGCAAAGTGCTTTGTGCACGTATTTCATTATCTCTCCGTCTCTAAAATCTTTCAGAGGTCACTGCTTGTGGCTCAAACACATATGCTGGAATATCATTCTTTTTAAAAAATCTACATAAAATGGAGGACAGAGAAGACTAATCACCACAATTAGATACTATGAGAAGGCTCTCTCTCTCACTTCACCAGTCAGAATCCTTTAGTATCATCCCTTATTGTCTTTTTCTTTAGTGAAGACATTAATCTTCACCATCTTCCAGGTAAGGATGGATGATGCCTTTTCCTGGTCAGGTGCATCCTTCCACTTGTGTTCTTGACCCAAGTTGCTACCGTTTTTTTATTCCCCCTCTCCCTCTTGGGTGGCTCCTTTGCCACTCCATACAGTCACATCTTACCCATCCTTAAAAGCTTGCATATGCTGGGTCTATTTGTACAGCTCAAACCCTTGGAACACTTGTTGTCACTCAGTGCCTGCACCTCCACAGATCTCCCTCGCTTCTGGTTCTTTGCTCAATGACTGAAGTGAAACTACTCTCTTCATGGTACCAACGATCTCTTAACTGTTCAGTTCAATGGCCTCCTTTTCTCATCAGGTCCTTGAGCTTGATTTTTCCGGAGCTTTTGACGCCATCAACCCCTTGCTTCCTTTTACACTCTCATTCTTGGCCTCGGTAACATTCGTCTCTCCTGGGTCTCCTATATGACTTCTCTTTTTCTCAGGCCCTTTTGTGGGCTCCTCACCCATCTGGCTGCTCACCAGGGCTCTGTCCTGAGTTCTTCTCTCCTTACTCTCAATACTGAGGAGATGATTCACAGACTATTTATTGAGCCTCAGGCTCTCTCCCAACCTCCAGCACCATATTTTTTAACTGATTGTGGAATAATCACACTTGGACAGCATGCCGTCATCTAGAGCAAACACATGCAACTGCCAATACAGTTCTTGCCCAAGTCCTGTCCGTCCTATTTCCATCCTTGTCTCTTGGATTTCCTCCCTTCTCTCTGCTCATCCCCTCTCATTCTAGACTACTTCTAACTGGTTTTCTTATCTAGTCTAGTCTCTCACCACAGTCTTGCCAAATTGATATTATTCTAATGTGGATTTCATGATCACTCTTCTTCTCAAAAGACTTTGATGGTGCCCTATTATGAAACTCCCCATTTTCTGCATTTAAAACCTTCCCAAATTCCACCTAACTGAGCATTGGGCCCAGAATAAGGAAGATCTGAATTCAGATCCAACCTCAGACATTTATTCTTTCTGTGATGTTGGGCAAATCCCTTAACCTATTTGCCCCAGTTTTCTCATCTGTAAAATGGGGATAATAATAGCGCCCACTTCCCAAGGCTTTTATTTTTTATTTACTTTTTCCCCCAAGGCTTTTGTGAGGATCAGATGTGAAAGCATTTGTGGCGTGCTTAGCACAGTGTGGCACTAGATAAATGCTCATTCCCCCCTCCCCTAATCTAAAATTCATTTATCTCTTCAGTCATATTTCATATTATTTACTTTTCCATAGTATGTATTTGAGTCAGACTGGGCTGCTGGCTGCTTCCCATGTTCAGTGTTCCATGTGTCACCTCATGTGTCTTCTCAAGAGTGGCCACTATGAATGCGCCCTTTTTGTACCCCCTCTTTGCCTCCTCTCCTCATAGAATCCCTAGTTTGCTTACAGGTGCGGCTCAGGGCGCCACTTCTTCAGTGAGACCTTTCCCAATGTCCATGGTTCTTAGTACTTTGACCTTTTCTACCATTCACTTGGGGATCAGATCAGCTCCCCGGCTTTAATCATCTCTGCTGAAAACTTTCAGGTCTGCTTGGTCTAGGTTAGGGGGAGTAGATGATGGAGAGTCACATGGTCATAGATTGTCAGACCTGGAAGGGCCCCAAGAGATCATTAAGCCTCCCTCCTCATTGAGCAGAGGAAGACTCAAGCCGAAGGAGTGCCAAGAATGTGGCTCAGGCTTTTCTCAGCTTGCCCTTGGACTAATACCTTGACAAAGCCAAAGGCGGGTCCAGGTCTCAGAATGACATTCTCATTGGTGATCTGGTAGGCCATGTACTTCTCCAGTCCTTCATGCTCAAAGATCTTACTGTCTTCCACCATATCGAAGAGTGCCCGGGAGGAGACAGAGATGGTGATGGCATTCTTAGGCTTGGGCTGCAGGAAAGGGTGGACAGAAAGACAGGTGGGTCAGGAATTGCTAGAGGAAGAAAGGTGGGACGGACAGAAAGACATGCCTGGAAGAGGGAAATAAGGGTGCCGAATGGTATAGGATAGGAGGCAGGCCAGCTGTTGGTGGGTTGGTTGATTGGATGGATTATGGTTGATTGTGAATAAGGGAGGGGAAGACAAATGAATAGAATTAATGGATTAGTGGAGACAAGTGGAAAGACAGAGAGACAAACAGAAAGGACTAGTGGAGGAAAAGGGAGGCAATGAGGCAACAAGCCTAGAGGATGGACAAATGGACACATGAAGGAGGGTGAAGGACGACAGGAGAAGGGGGAGCCTGAGAAAATAACCTGGGGTGTCAGACTCTGGCCGGCTGCCCAAGGCATGCACGGAGCCCCAGGAGCTGGGGAAGGGGGAAAGCGGACGTGCTTACTGGCTTGGGTCGGCCAGGGTTCCAGTTGGAAACATCCTCATCATTGTCTTCACTGAGGCTTTGGGTGAGTGAGGACTTTGTGCTCTTCTGTTCCCGGGATGATCCAACCTTAAACACCTCTGAGGTAGGAGGTGAAGGTGGAGGAGGGGCTGGCAGCAGGATTGGAGGTGGAGATACAGGCTGTTCTGGCTCCTGCGGAGGGGTGGGCGCCTTCTCACGGATCTGCAGAGTATGAGAAGTAGAACGGGCAGGCGAAGTAGAATGAGGCAGCTTCTCCCCGGACTTCACAAGGGAGATTCGAGAGTTCACACTGGTAATGGATTGCTGGAGACAGGAGCAATGGGCTGAGTGAGTGGTGCATCCTGACCCCAGATGCCTCTTCCTGCCCCTTCCCTCCAGCACAAGCACACCTGTGGGCAGCCTAGTGACTCAGTACACACTCCCCTGAGCATAGAGCATGGGGCCCTTATAGGCTCCCAGGTGTGACAGATTTCAGATTCAACCTGTTGATACCCCATTCGTTCACAGAATGTTCACAGACTTCATATGTGCCACTCCTATCGCTCCCCCTTCCACCCCAAACCTGCACACCCCTCATTCCTAACCTTCTTCTGGAGGAAGGTGTGCCACTGAGGAGGAACAATCTATGAATAAGACAACCCTGTCCAGTGCTGTGTGTGTGTGTGTGTGTGTGTGTGCATGTGACAGAGACAGAGGGAGGGGAAGCTCTGAATCCACTAAAATCTTCATGCTCAGAATGTGGCCTTTGAGACCCTAAGGCACTGGGCTCCCACCCTGGCTGGCGCTGCCTCTGTGACCCTGAACAAGTCACTTAATTTCTTTTGGCCTTTTGTTCATTTGTAAAATGGAAGTGATGAGGCCCAGAGGAATTAACTGACCAGCTTGTGATAATTGTTCATAATAGCAGCAGTAGTAATAAAAATCGCTAACCTTTCTGTGGCATTTTAAGGCCTGCAGCAGCGCATTCGATCCACAAAACCCTGGGAAGTAGGTACTGTCATTATTGCTAGTTTACAGATAAAGAGACTGAGGCAGACACGTGAAATGATGTGCCCCGGTCCCACATCTAGTAAGTGCCTGAAGCTGGATTTGAGCTCAGGTCCTCTGACTCCAGGGCTGGTACTCCAGACACAGGCCATACAGAGGCGGAAGTGCCGGGGAGAAGCCTGGTAGCACTCGGCCTCTGTCCCTGCCCCAGGGATGCTGAAGCTTCTCTTAGGGCCCCTTCCTCATCTTTTCTCACTCATGTCCTTATCAGATCAGGAAATCAGCTTCCTCTGAGATGACCTGCTCTTGACAAAGAGCTCTGGTCACAGCTTCCCTTTCTCAGCACCTGGGACCCTGCCTGCCTAGGTCTGGCAGTCCCATTCTCTTGCCTCCCTTGTCCTCTCCCCAGTCTGGCCCAGCAGACCTCTCTGTAGCCAAGGACAGTGCTCCCCTGGGCCTGGCACCGAGGACCTCCTGTCATTTGTCTCCTTCCTTAGGCTGGGGGTCTGCTGCCCTCAGGCCAGAGATTAGGCAGCAAAGACAGAAGCCAACTGAGTTTTGCGCCCCCCCCAACCTAAGCAAAGACACTTTGACATCCTTGCCCCCCCTCTCACTGCCAATAGCTGAAATGAACACCAAGAACAGAAAGATCCTGGAGAGATTTTCTCCGAATGTGTGCCAGGCAGAGGTGGTGGGAAGAGGAGGCCAGGAGGGCTCCCGCCTGAAGGGTACACAGTCCTGAAGAGCTGTGGTGGGGCTCAGAGCCCCAGCAAGGCCTCGGGAAGCCTCGAATGTGGGTTCAGCCTCAGATTTTTCTGCTGAGTGACCTGGACACATCACTCGGCCTTTGCTTGCCTCAGTTTCCCCACCTGTAAACCAGGGATAATCACAGAACCTGCCTTGCAGGCTGTTGTGAGGAACAAATGAGATCATTTTTACAAAGGGCTCAGCATAGTGCCTGGCACCTGGTGGGGACTTAATGACTCATTTCCTCCCTGTGTGTTGTGAACGAAGCTCCCTCCTGATCCCAGGCTCCCAGGGGGGCTTGCCTCTGTCTCTCTGCTCATTGCCCTTGCTCAGGTGGCCTCCCACAGTCTCACACCATTCCTCAGGGTTCTCTCTGGCTCTCCCCCCACCACATCCCCTTCTCCTTTCTTCCTCATCCATACCTTCACATTCCGACCTTTGGTTTCCTCTGTGATGGAGGTCCGTGAATTTTGGTTTTGCTGGAAACTTCTCTGAGAGTCACTTTTCAGCATCAAGTACTCCTGGCTGATGGTCTGTCGAGGAGAGATGAGAAGCAGGGTCATCAGTCCTCTGCCCCGCCATTCTACACGCACAGCCTGACCAGCTGTCCACACGAGGCAGCCTTGTTTGGACGACTGTACCACCTTGCGCCCTCCCCTTCCTTGCTGACTCTCTGCTCACCTCCACCTTCCCCCCATCCATAGCTTTCTAGCCCTCCACCCCATCTTCAATTCATCCTTGACCTGGATTCACTGGCTGGCGTGGGGTTGGGGTACAATGTCCATAACCACGAGTCAAAGAAAACTTCCTATGACCTAGATCCCCCTGGCTCCCTGCCCACCCCCGTGGGTTCTTTCTTCTCCTGGACCAGGTGCCAAGGGTCAAATGCATGTTCAGCAGTGCCTGATGAGGGACAACAGCTCCGAGGGCATGGAACAGCTTGTCTGCTCTGTGATCAGGAGGCTTCATACCTAACCTTCAGCTTCTGACATGAGTGAGCCTGGGGGTGGGGGTGAAGGGGGTGACCCCTGGCCGTGCCGGCAGCATGCTCTGCCCTGTGCCCCCCTCCCCCCATAAGGCCTGTGTCTCCCCTGGGAACCGGGTCATGTGCTCCCTGCTCACCCTGATTATGATGGCCTGCTGTCCCTGCTCCCACAGCAGACACACATATAAATAAACAGTCAGGCTGCGGAAGGGGCCCAGAAGCAGTGCTCCCTCCACAGCACCCAGGCCAAGGCAGCGTCTATACGACGAAAAACACCACATCGAGCAACGCCTTAGAGAGTGAATCGGGTTGACTGCACGCCTCATCTGAAAGATTGTGCAGAAATAGGTCATTGCAGTGGCTGGACTCCCCGACCCCTCCCGAGCAGCCCCACAGGGGCCTCGTCCTCTGGGCTGAGCACATCGGATATGTACTCATCTCCGGTGTGCTCACCTGGGACCCCGGGACTGTGGACTGGAGGGGGAGCAGGGACGCACTGCTCCTACTTCACCCCTGAGACCCTGTCTGCACAGCAGGCCCAGCTCAGCCCTGTCCCAGCCCTGTCCTCTTGGCCTCAAAGCTTCCCACCCCCTCCCTGATGTCTCCACACTTGATTGTTTGCAGCCCCACTCAGAGCGACTCACCTGGGCACTCTGGCGAGTGCTGGTTCTCTCCACCTCCCTCGTGACCTTCCTTTCCAAGTCCCTGCTTTCTCTGGGAATTTTCATGGCCCCTTCACTCTTAATGTGGAAAAAAGAAAGGCAAATGAAGTTTATTCTGTTCAGACACAAAATTGGCCAGTCCAGGCTTGAAATAAAAGGACCAGACCCGAACATCCTTTAGCAAACTAAACCACTCTGGTGGAATGGGCCCAGCCTGAGCTTCCATTTTCAGGTCTAGCCGCTGCCTGTGTGATGCTGCTTCGTGGACCTCCAAGGCCACTGGGGTCTCTTGGTACAGCCCTTTCATTTAACAGAGGAGGAAGATGGGGCCAGAAAGGCTTCATAAATGGCCCAGGGTCCCAGCAGCTGAAGCAGCATTGACACAGCACCTGACATTTGCAGAGTTTCAGAATCTGCAGTTCATCAGTCTCATCTCTGTGTCCTCCCAACAGCTGTGCGATGATCATCCCCGTGTGACCAGTAAGGGAACTGAGGCAGGCAGAGGGCAAGTACCTTACTCAGGGTCACACAGCTAGTAAGTGTCTGAGGCCAGATTCAAACTCAGGTCTTCCTGACACCAGGCCAGGAGTGAGGAACCAGTGGCCTCCCTGAGGCCTTGAGGCCACCCGTGGCCTTCCAGGTGCTCAAGTGTGGCCTTTTGACAGAATCCAAAGTTCCTGGAACCAGTCACCTTGTTCTGCAAAGCTTGGATTCCGTCAGAGGGTCATACTTGAAGACCCAGGTGGCCTCAAGGCTGCAGATTCCTCACCTCTTCTCTAGGCAGTCTTGAACCCCGCGTCTTCATTCCATCTCATTTTTTTCATTTATAGCCATAACTGTTTTTACTGTATTCATTTTTCTCTTTGCTGAAGAAGAAAAGAGAGAAGGGGAGGAAAAATAGGAAGGGCAGACAGAGGACTGGTGGTAGTTGCTTGCCTGATGGGGTATCAGGAAGTTGTGACTCATCTCCTGACCACAGCAGTGGTAAGGTCCACCTCACGACTCATCCATTACAACAAGCTCCCTGAAGTCAGAGACGACATCACCTTCCTATGTGCTTACCCAGCTGCGCACACCACCCTTTCCCTGGCATAAAAGAGGAGCTCAATGATTGCCTCTGGATTACTTACACCCACTTTTGGTGATTCTCAAGTCACAGGTCCTACAGCTTGAAGGAACCCAGAGAAACCTTGATGAATATCACAATGGGTCAAAGACCATCAGACATAAGTGATGCTTCCATCATTATTGCCCATTGAAAGCAAAGGATGGGGAAGAGAAAAGATTTGGGAAGCAATGCATCCATAAGCATTTAAGAAGCACCTGCTTGGTACCAGGTCCAAGGACACAAGGACAAAGAAGGGAGCTTTCATCAAAGAGAGATGAGTCAAGATGGAGAGCACAATCCAGATAACACAGCATGGATCAGCATGAGGTGCTTTAAGGGGAAGAGCTAAAACTGAATGTTTGGGGGGAACTCAGAAAAGGCATCAGGTAGAAGGCAATGCTTGAACTGAACCCTAAGTCAGTCAGTAAACATTTATTAGGTGCCTTCTATGTGAGTTAACAAGCAATTATGAAATACTTAGCATGCATCAGATACCACACTAAGATTTGTGGCTACAGAGAAAAGCAAAAGACATTTCCTGCCTTTTGAGAAGCTCTTGATGGGAGAGGCAGCATGCAAACACCTAGGGACAAGAAAGCTTTTTATAAGAAATAAAAAACAGAAGGAAAGGATTAGATTTTAAAAAATATTTTATTTAATGTTTTATTTTTTCCAAATTACATATAAAAACACTTTTAACATTAATTTTAAAAAATTGCAAGTATATATCTCCCTACTTTCCTCCTCTTATACCTCATTCAGAAGGCAAGCAATTTGATGAAGGTTGTATATATGTGGTTATGCAAAACAAATTTCTATATCAGTCATGTTGACAAAGAAAACAGACCCTCCCCCCGCAAACCCAAGGAAAATAAAGTCAAGAAAAATTATGCTTTGACCTGCATTCAGACTCTATCAGCTTTTTCTCTGGAGGTGAATAAGCATTTTTCATCGTAAGTCCTTAAGAATTGTCTGACCGTTGCATTGTTGAAAATAGCTGTCATTCACAGTTGATCATCATACAGTATTATCACTGTTATAGTATGCGATATTCTCTTGGTTCTGCTAGTTTCACTTTGCATCAGTTCATGTAAGTCTTTCAGGTTAATTTTGGGGGGGGTAACAATCTTTCTTTAATCAAAGATATATCTTTTACCTACTTCAGAGGAAAAAGTCAGCACCCTGAACTTCAGATAATACAAACAGAAGTTACAAACAGACAAAGAAACAGATCAGCAGACAGGGCTTCCGGCTGTCTGACCATTACATCCATACCTAGTTAGTTATCAGACAGGGAATCACCAACATCTGGGTTTTCAAAGCCAGGGGGCTCAATGGCTTCCCAAAGTCTCATTTGGCCAAATCACACAACTCTTCTTAAAGTGAGCCCCAAAGCAAAACTTCACATCCAGGTATATATAGCCTTTTCTTGGATCAGAGAATGTCACAGCCCTCTTGATCCACAGTCCAATCACAAAGTAATAAGGCACAGGCATTCCGGAAAAACAAGCCTCCTGCCACAGGCTCCATGTGAGCACATTCAGCCTATTGGGGGCAGAGTATACTTTCAAATCATGGAAGGTTCTCAGAGCCATTTAAGCCTATCAAAGGGCCTAGGGGCAAGGAAGATCTTCAGATTCCCTTAACATTCGGCCCCAAGATCTTTCATGCCCATTCCATAGACAACTTACATCTAAATTAGCATTAACATCTCTTAAGTACAACATAATCCCCACAAAATGGAGACATCACATTTGCAAGATACATAACATACCAACTCCTTACCAGCAATCCAAAACAAAAATGTCCAAATAAAGTTCTCTTTGGGCAGAGGGTGTCCTTCTCCCCCCCACCCCACTGCCCTTTCAGGCTTCCTCCTAGAACTTTCAGGCACAGGCTCTAATGGGCCAAGCCCCGTCTTAACATTGTTCCAGCCCCTGCTTCCAAGTCCTGAGGGGTGACTGGGCAACAAAACTAACAGAGTGGGGTCCTTGGGTGTCCATAGCCCTTCACCCCAGCCACCATAGACACAACTCCATTTTCTCTCTGGGTCCCAAACTGTGGGGCACAGGAGGAAAACATATTCAGCGCTCCTGCTTTGGTGCACAATCCTCATCTGGTCCTGTGGCTGAATTCTGAATTCCTGGGCTCCTTCTTCCACAGGAGGCAGTTGCTCCAGGCTTCTGCAAAAAACAACAGCCTCCTAATAGCTCTGGCAGCTGCAAAAACTCCAGTGATTTGGGACAAAGCTCTCCCTTCTGGAAGCAGAGTTTTACTAGTGAGCCCAAAAGCCAAGTAATTGACTGGCAACATGAGGAGGCAAAGGAAGCAAGGCAAGCCCAGAAATCCAACTTTATATTCCTTTTTGGGGGACAAAAAGGACCAAAACATGGAATGGGAGGAAGATAACACAGTCAGAACTCCTGCACCAAAAGCTACCAAGTGGATAAAGGCCATAGAGGAGCTTTAAAAGGATTTTAAGAACCAAATAAGAGAAGTGGAGGAAAATTTGGGAGAGAAATGAGAATGATGCAAGAAAATCATGATAAAAGATTCAACAAACTGACGGAATAAAGTAACACTTTAAAAAATAGATTAACTCGAATGGCAAAAGAGGCCCAAAAAGCCAATGAGGAGAAGAACGTCTTAAAAAGTTGAATTTGCCAGATGGAAAAAGAAACTCAATGGCTTTCTGAAGAGAATAATTCCTTCAGAATTAGAATGGACTAAATAGAAGCAAATGACTTTATGAGAAATCAAGATACTATTAAACAGAGCCAAACAAATGAAAAAATAGAAGGCAATGTGAACTATCTCCTTGAAAAAACCACTGACCTGGCAAATGGATCCAGGAGACACAATTTAAAAATTATTGTACTACCTGAAATCCATGATAAAAAAAGAACCTAGAAAACATCCTTCAAGAATTTCTCAAAGAAAATTGCCCTGATATTTTAGAACCAGAGGACAAAATAGAACTTAAAAAAATTCACCAATCACCTCTTGAAATAGATCCCAAAAAGAAAACTAGGAATGTTATAGCCAGGTTCCAGAATCCCCAGATCAAGGAGAAAATACTACAAGCTGCTCTTCTCTTGGTGGGGGGGGCTGTCCCAAATTTCAGGATTTCTGTGTATCTGTTTTCAGAGCTAGTGCTGGGGATCTGTAAGTGTTTGGTTCTCCTAGATCAGTTTTCAGATCTATGGAGAGGTATGGTCACTGCTCTTCTGACATGTGCTCTCATCTGTGAGTTGCTATATGCACTCTTTTCTGTCCTGAAGCTGTAACTCAGGTCCCTGCTCCCCTGTAGCTGCAATCTCTAGCACGCTACTGCTCCTCCTCACCCAGGTATTGCAACCCAGGGCTGTGATCCCAATATGCATATGGGTAATGCAACAAAGTCTTGCTCCCCGTGCCTGCAAAAGGACCTGTTTAATCTCCTCCTGATTGACCAATTTCCTGACCCCCTTCCCATCTGTGGCCTGAGAGCTCCGGTAGCTACGGCTAGCTTATTTTTCCCCAGGGCCTGCTGCTGATTTGCTGAGGTGTTGCCTGTACCTGTGCCCAGACTGAGCTTCACTCTCCCCTCGGTGCAATAGATCTTTCTTGCTGAACTTCTAGGTTGTATTGGGCTAGGGCATTTTTCACCCTGTCCTTTTGTGGGTTATGCTGCTCCAGAATTTGTTTTGAGGTATTGTTTAAAGTTGCTTAGAGGGAAATTTGGGAGAGCTCAGGAGAGTCTTTGCTTTTTTTCTATCATCTTGGTCTGTACCTTGGAAGGCACTAGAATTAATGTGGATAAGGAAAGGATTTCTGTAGAAAGTAGTGTATTAACTGGATATTCAGGGAAGTCAAGGGACAGAGATGAGGAGGGAAGGAATTCTAAGATGAGAGGGCAACCAGAGAAAATGCCCAGAATCAAAAGACTGAGTGTCTCATCCAAGAAACGTAACAGAGGCCAGTACAGTGGATCACACGGCACTTACAGAAGGGGAAGGGGAAAGAAGAGTATGAATTTTAGTTCCAGGCTAAAGT
This sequence comes from Pseudocheirus occidentalis, assembly GCA_028646575.1. Classification (NCBI taxonomy): domain Eukaryota; kingdom Metazoa; phylum Chordata; class Mammalia; order Diprotodontia; family Pseudocheiridae; genus Pseudocheirus; species Pseudocheirus occidentalis. Next base: position 322,466,181 of record CM053595.1, read on the forward strand.
GGAGTGTTTACAGTCTGAGTGACAATAACCCTGTTTAAGAACCAGTGTACAGAACAGGAAAGTGGCAATCACACTTTGTCTAAGGTCATGCCACCTTGGAAACAAGAAAAACTTCCAAACCCCCAGAATTAGTTTTGAAAAACAACAGCATTAAGAAGCCTGGGATGGTGCTGTACAACCTCCACCCTAGGTGAGCAGAGCCCAACTTTAATATAAAGGTCCAAGTCAAGATATGGTCTGGAAAAATCAGCAACTAACCACAAGAAAAAAAGAACCTGATCATGAAATGTTATTAGGACTATAAGAAAGATCAAGACAAAAACTCAGAAGATATCAGTGGAAAATAGCTATAAGCAGAGACTCAAAGAAAAATGAGAAATGTATAAAAACCTGACAGGAATTTATGGAAGAGATATAGAAAAAGCAAAAAAAAATTTAAAATGAAATAAGACTGATTGAGTAAAATTTGGAAAAAGAAATGAGAACATAGCAAGAAAACTATAAAATAACAATGAACAACTTGTTAAAGAGGCTAGTGGCATGGAGGATAGAGTGCTAGGCCAAAGACTACTCATCTTTGTAGGTTCAGATCCGGCCTCAGACACTTACTGGGTGTGTGACCCTGGGCAAGTCACTTAACCTTAACGTTGCCAAGAAAATCTCAAATACACTCTGGAAGAGTGTGCATGACTGAACAACAACAAAAGTGGCACAAACATGCTGAAGAAAATGACACCTTAAAAAACTGATTTGGCTAAATGATAAACGAGGTACAGAACTTCACCAATGAAAACCGCTCCTTTAAAGGTAGATTTGGCCCAAAGGATAAGAGGCACAAAAGCTCATTAATGGAAATAATTCCTTAACAATAAGAATCCAAAAATGAAACTGGTGATTCCATGTGCTATCAAGAAAAAAAATAATAAAATGACTTTTTTTAAATGAAGAAAACATGAAATATTTCTTCAGAAAGACAACCAAGCTGGAAAATAGATTGAGAAGAGACAATTTAAAAATTTTGGACTACCCATGAAAAACTGGGAATTATGAAGGAAAACTATCCTGATGTCATAGAACTGGAGGGTAAAATGAAAATCAAAAGAATCCATCCACCAGCTCCTGAAAAAGATCCTAACATGAAAATACCAAACAAGAGTTAACTGGGCAGAGCCAAGATGTCAGCGTGTCCCGCAGCTCCCATGCAGCCACCCTAAACACCCATAAAAATATGGTGCTGGACAAATTCTAGGACTCTCAAACTCAAAAAATACAGAAAACACATCTCTCGCTGAAGGCAGCTCGGCAGCAGGGGATCATTGCGGCAGGACACAAGCCGAAGCCTGCCCAGCTTGAAACCCAAACAAGAAAAGATCTACAGCCTCCAGCAACTCCTCATCTACCAAGGTGTGAGAAATAGGGATTAAAGAAAGGTGTGAAAAGTGGGGATTAGAGAAAGGCAGATGGCTGGAGGGGCTCATCCCAGTCCAGGGAGCTAAGACCAGCCCAGTCTGAAACCGCCATGTGGCCAGGTTTCAGGGCCACCTGGAGGAGCCAAGCCTCCCAAGCCACAGCGTGAGTCTACTTCAGAGAAGATCTAAAGCACCTGAAGCAATCTGCATAAACCAGGATTAAAGGTCAGTGAAAGTGAGTGAAGCTTTCAAGCTAAATTGGGGGG
>CM053595.1:322468355-322484540 GCA_028646575.1 Pseudocheirus occidentalis
CCTACACAGCCTGTATTGAATTGGTTGTCCTTCCAGCAGGGTGGGTGACAAGGGAGGAACCAAAATAATCTAGAATTTAAAGCTCTGCAATACCTGCAACTAGAAATCAAGATATACAGGGGCTGGGATAGGGAGACCCTCCCTGCACTACCAGAAATTTAGAGAGCAGACCAGGGGAGGAGCTCCACAGTGGGATAGCTGTTTTGGGGGTGGGGGTTGGGTAGGGGAAAGATGGCGAGAAAATTTGTAACTCAAAAATCTCATGAAAATGATTGATGTAAACAAGAAAACAAATAAAATTTATTACATTAAAAAATAAAAAACAAATAAAAATTAAAAATAAAAAAATAAGAAACAAAAAATATATTTAAAAAATACCAAACAACATTACAGTCGAATTCCAGAATATCCAGGTCAAAGAGAAAATACTTCAGATAACCAGAAAAAAATCATTCAAATACTATGAAGCCCCAGTCAGGCTCACACAAGATTTAGTAGCTACTTTATTATAGGAGCAGAGGGTTTGGAATACAGTTTCGCAGGAAGCAGGGGAGCCAGGGTTACAACCAAGAATAACCTACCTAGCAAAACTGAATATAATGATTCAAAGGGGGAAATGAATGTTAAATGAAATGGGGGACTTTAAAGTATTTCTGAAGAAAAGACCAGAGCAGAATAGAAAATGTGACTATCAAATACAAGACTCAAAAGAAGCATTAAAAGGTAAACATGAAAAAGAAACCATATAAGAAGATACGTTTAACTCCTATGAACTTTATCATTATTAGGGCAGTTTGAAGGAGTCCATACAGACAGAGGATATGGGCATGAATTGATTATGATGAACTAAAAAATGTAGGGATAAGATGGGGGAGTGTACTGGGAGAAAGGGGAGGAGAGTGGAAGAATGGAGAAAATGATCTCATGTGAAGGGTGTGTGCAAGGAAGAGCTTTTACTCTGGAAGCAGAAATAATGAGGCAACACATGAACCTTACTTTCATCTGAATTGGTTCTAGAGCAGAGGATGAATTGGAGTGAGCAGAGATGGGAGGCGGACAGATGCCGCCTCATTGGTCTTGGCATCTCTGCAGCCTCAGGCACCATTGATCATTCTCTTCTCCTTTACAATCTCTTGTCAAGATTTTGGGGACAGCCCTCTCTGTCCTGGTTCTCCTCCTCCCTCTCAGACTGCTCCTTCTCTGTCTCCTTTGCTGGATCCTCCTCCAATCACATCCTCCAATCATAGGTGTCCCTCGGGGTTTTGTTTTGGCTTTCTTTCTCTTTTCTCTCTATCCTACCTCATTTGGTGATCTCAGCAACTCCTTTGGATTTAATTACCATTTCTCTACTGATGATAAATCTACCATCTCTATTCCAGCTTCTCTGCTGACCTCCAGTCTCACATCTCCAAGCTGCCTTTCAGACATCTCAAGCTGGATGTTCAGTAGACATCTGAAGCTTACTCAATATGTCTAAAATAGAACTTGTGATCTTTCTCCCTAACCTTCCCTCTCCCCCATCTCCCCTGTTACCGCCAAGGGCACCCCCATCCTCCAAGTCTCTCAGACTCTCAGTCTCACCATCTAGGAGTCATCCCGGACTGTCTCATGCCCTGTATCCAAGCTATGGGCAAGGTCTTTCAATTGTACCTCTGCTATCTCCCATGTCTGCCACTTTCTCTCCTCTGCCCTCACATCCCTGGTGCAGGCCCTCGTTGCCTCACACCTGGATTAGAAGCAAGAGCTTCTTAGGCACCCACCTGCCTCATATCTCTGCTCACTCCAATTCATCCTCCATGCTTTATGAGCAAAGTAGAACTGAAGTGGCTCAAAAGAAATGAGAAGTGTGCAGATTTAGAGAATCTACCCCAAATGTTCACACAGACTATTTGTTCCCAGCCTGTGGTAGAGCATTCTGAGCTCATGTGGGTCTGATCAGCCACAGATGGACACAATGTACCTTCACTCTGGCATGGTGGTGTCATTTTGGTCCTCTTCAGGAATGAAGAACACTTACCAACCAACAGTTCAGCCACAAAAGTCATGTTCCCAAAGTGCAGGTCTGAGCGTGTGACACCCCTTCCCCTAACTCAGTACATTTCAGCAGCTTTCTATCCTCTAGAATCAAGTGGAAAATGCTCTGTATAGCAAAGTCCTCTATAACTCACCCCTCTCCATTTCCAGTCTTTTTAAACCTTCCCTTTCCCCTATGTACTCAACACTGGCCCCTTGACTGATCCGTGAATAAAACTTTCCCTATTTTCTCAATTCTGGACATTTCTCTGACTATCCCCAGGCTTAGAATGCTCTTCCTCCTCTACCTCAGCTCCTAACCTCTCTGGCTTCCTTAATTCCCAAGTGGAATCCCACCTTCTGCAGGTAGCCATTCCGAGCACATCTGAATCCCAGTGCTTTCCCTGGTTCTTTCTTATGGCTTCCTGTATATGGCTTGCTTTGTGTAGATTTCTTTGCACACTGTCTCCCCCATTAGATTGTAAGCTCCTTGAGGGCAGGGCCTGTCTTCTGTCTCAGTTTGTATCCCCAGCATTCAGAACAGGGCCTGGCACACAATAGGCACTTAGTAAATGTTTATTGAGTGATTCGTTAAAGAGCCACTGTGATGATCAGGAGATGATGGAGAACAGGAAGAGCAGAAAGGTGAACCTGGGATAAAAAATAAATGGCTTTGCAAACGGAGGATGGAAGAGATGTGGCTGGATATTAGTATATTTGAGGAAGGGGATATGGTAGAGTGCTTGTCGGCCTGCCCTCTCCTTATGAGTCACTCAGGGAAGATGGTGGCCAAGAGAGTGAGCAGAACCTTGAGCTCCTGGAAGAGAAGTATGCCATTCAGAACATAAGAAGGTGATTTTCCACTGTGCTCTGCCCTGATCTGACCCCATCAGGAGCATCGTGTTGAGTTCTGGGCCCTGTACAGCCCCTTGATACTTGTGCTTGATGCTTCTCCCATACAACCTTTAGTCGTCCATCTCCAACCTTTATTCTCACTCTTTCCCAGACCTAGAATGTGTTCCCTCTTTACATCTGCCTCTTGGAACCTCTAGAACCACCTTTCTAGATCTCACTCCTGCCAGGGTCTTGCTCCCTAAATGACTCAATTTCCTCCTTTGTATCTGTTCTCTTTCTGCTTCTGTACATCCATCAGGGTGGAAGCTCCTAAGGGAAGGGATTGGCTCCCTTTGGTCTTTGAATCCCAGCACTTAGTTGGGCCTGGAACATGATAGAATCTTCATCAGTGCTTAAATTATCCAGAGGAGCGCACTCATAGCAGCGGAGGTCCTTGTGGCCATTCTGTATAGTGATTGGTTGAAAGAAGTAAGAGAGTATCTTTAATCTGAGGAAAGGAGGCCTGGGTAGGAGAAAAGTGTGTGTGTGCGTGTGTGCATATGTGTGTGTATGTGTTTGTGCATGTGTGTGCGTGCACATGTATGTGTGTACATGTGTGTGCGTGCGTGTGTGTATGAGCACAACTGACTATAAGTTTTTAAAAGATTCTAAGTGGAGTGTGTGACTGGACTTGTTCTGTTTGACTCCAGAGGTCAGAAACAAGACTGAAGACATAAAGACAGCCAGAAGGAAAGAGCAGGTGATGTCAGGACAAACAAAGCAGGACTCCCTAGCAGCACCCAAGGGTGATGGGCTCCCCCTGAGACTGGAGGTCACTGCTCAGGGACTGGCTGAGTGTGGCTGCAGCTGTCAGCATTCGTTGGGGTATGGGCTGCAGTAAATGACCACCAAGGTCCTCCCAGCTCTTGGTGCTGGGAGTCTCTGAAGAGCAGTAAATGGCATTTGTGCCTTGCTTTAATGCGCCAAGCATTTTACAGGCATTCGTCTTCCCCTGGCCTGTAAAATACCCAGTTTTTTAGTTCCTCTTCCTGCTTCCTGTGGTTCTTTGGATGCATCATAGCAGAGAACAGATCCTGTTCTTTTCAACATGAATTACCTTACTTAATAATGACTGTCTTCATCACGAACTGAACAAAACACACTGAACAAAAGAAACAGAAATATCTTGCTTTAGGAGGATACCTTCTCATGAATTACAGACCCTTGAGACGGAAAAGCTTTTCCAATGAACCTCTGTTGTAGCTCCTTGACTTCAGATCAAAGGATTTCCCTTCTTACAGGTGGGGCAATTGAGACAGAGAGAGGAAAGGGGGCAGATCACACGTGAAAGTAGGAGGAGACCTGACAGTAGGAGCTGAGGTTTGCTTGTGCTCTCTGCCACCACCCTGTGCACAGAGCTGCCCACGGCTCTGTCCTTTCCCTCTATTTACCCTCTCTTTGCAGTCTCATCAATTCATGGGGCTCAGTGACCAGATCTATGCACACATCTCCTAGATGTAGCTTTCAGTGGTTTTCCAGCTTCTGGGCTTCTTGCTCACCAATCTGTCATCTGTCTGTGCAGCATCCAGAATAATTTCCAGAAAAGCCCTGTCTGACCATGTTCCCACCTGGTTCAGGATTGTCCAGTGTTCTAGGAGAACACAGCAGCTCCACAGTTCGTCATCTCCAGTCTGGCCCCAGCCTGTCTTTGAAGGCTCCTTCTTTATCATTCTCTTGTTGGACTTTACCCCTTCCAGCCAGACTTGACCACTTGTGTCCTTGCCTTGGCCGACTATTTCCCCAGCCTGCAATGGATTCTTTCCCATTCTCTTCCAGATCTTCAGGCTCCAGTAGTAGTGACCTTCTGGGGGAAGGATTCTGGATCCCTTCAGCTGATCGTGGGCCTTCTCCTTCATCCTCAGACACACTTACAATTATATGTGTGTAAAGTATTTCTATGTGTGTGTCTGTTTATCTGTGTCTCTCCTCTGACACGCCCTTCCCTGGACCATTTTCATAGCCTCCGGGGGCTCTGCCTGCCTGAAGATTCTCTTGCTGCAGGCCACTCTCCATTCAGCTACCAAAGTGATTTCTCCCTCAACGCCAGTGGTTTCCCTGCTGTCTCTAGAATCAACTAGAAGATCCTCTGGCTTTTAAAGCCTCCCACGACCTGGCCCGTCCATGCTCCACCAGCCTTCTTATCCCTTCCTCCCACATAGACCCTTCAGCCTCTTCCACGCTCCTCACCCGCAGCTCTTCATCCCTGAGCCCTTTGTGTCTTCTCCCTGGCTGCTCCCAGAACATCCTCCCTCCTCACCTCAACATCTGAGCTTCCTGGTCTCAGCTCAGACCTCACCTTCTGCGAGATGCTTTTCTTGGACCACAGCCTCTGCCCAGTGCTTTCTCTGCTGTTTACCCCCCATTTACATGGCATAGATCTTGGTCATACACACTGGTTTACCTATCTCTCCCACATTAGACTCTGCTCCTTGAAGGCAGGACCCTGCTCTTGCCTTTCTCGGTGTCTCCAGGCTTAGCATACCCTAAGTGCTGATGGACTGAGGTCTCCACCTACTTAAGTCTGAAGCCTGAGGACAGAAACTGTTTTCCATTTTGCCTCCTTAGAGTCAGGAAAGAGTAAGGGCTTTCAAAATGGTTATTAGGATTTAAAATCTTAGAAAAAGGCCTTTAAAGAAGGTGCAGTGACTGATGGCTCCCCTCCTCACAACACACACACACAACACACACACAACACACACACACACACACACACACAGATATGAACTCCGCTACCAAACAGGTTTCTTTCTGTCTGTACACTAAGCCTAGCCAGAGTTTTCAGGATAAGATCCCCACAAATTTTTGATTTAAGGAAAGAGACCAAAGAAATCAGGTACAGAGGGCCGTGGGGGTCTCATCTTCACCTTGGAGTGCCGGAAGCCAGGGCAGCTTCCAGGAGCTTTGGGGGCAGGAGCTGGGGTAGCCCTTAAGGGAGAGGGGCTTCTCGGGAATGGGAGACCCCTTAAGGTTGTCAGATGTTCTCTGTTTTTCCTGATCATTGATAATGGGCAGAGCTTTCCCCATCCCCTCTTTGGAGTCCTGTTTCTAAAGCTCATCTGTAGCCTATTGTTGGTGGGTCTTCTCCCCTGTGGCTTCTCCATTCCATGTATCCCCCAAGCTGAGCACAATTCTTGAAGGACAGTAGGTGCCTAGAAATGTTTACTAATTTGACTTATAAATAGTAACCATTTGTTTTTCTTTATTAATGAGAATTGCCAGTAGATGAAGGAGAGAAAACAGCTGTTTTTGATGGGTCTGTCTGATTGTACAGGACTGACTTCATTAAGGTTTCTATGAAGATTCTCCTCAGAGAATGCCTTGAGGCAAACTGTCCTGCTTTGGGTTGGGAGGGAAGGCGTTGGCTGTAAAGAGGTAGATGTCTGTTCTGGCAAACAGAATCTGTGCTTGGTCTCTTCTCTTTGCTCTCCCCAGTATGGGAGCTGCTCTCTGCTCACAAGAAGGGGATGTCCCTCGTCAAAGCTTGCCTAGCTGAATGTGAGCAGGAGTCAAGAATGCCTGGCAGGCAGCAGAAGGCCCCAATTACCATTACACTCATCTGTCCTCCATGGATGTTGATGTATCAGAGAAATTGGGCCAGAGGCAGGAGAAGGCTTAGGGTGCATTGTGAGGATGGCCACCCCACCCCACCCAACCTCCCACAGACCCTTCTAAAGAGTTGGGATCCTTTGGGATGTCTCACTTACAGATGGTGATTTAGATCAGAGATGTCAGACATGCCAGACCAAACCCGATTGAAGGATAATTGGGAAATTATTAACAAAATCAGTAATGACAGGGATGAACATGTGTGGGGTAGTGGGCTTCATTTCTCTTTTGAGTGTGACACCACTGACATCTGACCCATCCTGATCAGTCTCAGGGGATAACCCTCCAGGGTGATTTCTTCTCCCCTTCAATTTTCAAATGATGTGTGATCCTCATCTGCCAGACTGCTTGGGGTGGGACATGACATGAGCAGTGGCCCCTGGGCTCCAAGTCTGTGGCTGTCACCCAAGGAGAATTTCATCTTGAAGAATTAAGACAATTGTCTAAATTATTAAAGTAAAAGTGATTTTTTGGGGGGGAGGGAAGGGAAGGAGAGGCTGTATGATCTGGATCATTGACTCAATCCATTATTTGCTTCTTCTATGCAATTTAATTATCAAAGTATTTATTGAGTGCCCATCCTTGTGCTAGGCACTCTCAGGGGATACAAAAAAGTAGGAGTGTTCCCTGCCTGATTGAAGAAATGGGACAAACCTGTGACAAGCAGCTGGCAATACCAGCTACTCTGATGTTTAAGAGCCCAGATCAAAAGCCCTGTCATTCATTTTGGGCTCTTGCCCTGACGGCCTCCCAGCACTGACACTGTTGCAGAGGTTTGGCCCAGGTGCCAGAGCCGCTCTCATTCCAGGCTCCTTCCTGTGTTCACTGCCTTGGCCTTGGCAGAGATCCACCTTGCCAGGCATCTCTGTTTCCAGAACTGCATTAACATTCTGGGAAGCACTTCCTCTTGGGGATCAGCCTCATTTCTTCTTCCTCATCTGTATTAGAAGATTACTGAAGGGCCCTGGCCCCTAACATTCCATGATTCTATGATTCAATTATTGGGGAAGATACATTGACAGAGCTGGGAAAAACACCCATTTAAACCAGTGAGCCTGAGTCTCTTATTATCTAGGGGGGATGCAAGCCAAGGTTTCTTCTCAGAGTTTACTTAAGGGCTTACTGCCTGCTTAAGAGAGGCTTCTGGATGAATGGCTGAGGGAGCCAGGAAAGTAAGTAATCAGAGGAGGAGTCTGTGAGCTTCTGGGCTCCAGGGCAGTGGGCAGGGCCCCTCTTGGGGTGACTCTTCCTGGGGCTTCTTAAGAGAAAGCCTCAGCCTGCTTGGTGCTTGGCAGGAAGGGCTTGTCCTCGTGCTGCCTATACCACAGTGGGTGCTGCTGTCCTAGCACCATCTCTCCTGGGGTCTATCCAGGGTTTGCTTGGGCTCCTTGGTCCTTAGGTAATAGACCCCCTTTGAATTGTCTTCCCTGGGCCCCTTTTCACCAGGTGGCGAAAATCCTTCCTCTCTAGAGACCCTGCCACAGTCATGGAGGATTGGCATGACTGCCACCTGCACCCTGCCCTCTCTTCTCTGCCACTTCATTCCTTTTCCTCTCTTCTCTCTCCCCTTCCACAGGGAGCCAAGGCTAAGGCCACAACTGAGCCACAGTAGCAGCTGCTCCCTGGCCTCAGAGCCTGCCTGCTTAGGACACTCACCTTATTCCTCTTTGAGATGCTATCTTGACTCATCTCCTAAAGGCTGAAGATGATTTGTTTAAATAGATGTCTACTTCTTCCCACACCCATTGTCTATTTCTTCTCCAGCTTGCTGGTACTTGGAATGCTAAATTTGTGACATCACGCACAATTCCACGGCAACAGACTGCTTAGCATTGGAAGTGTCTGTCTGGGGTGGGCTGTTCTGAGCAAGAGTTTTTCATCAAATTTAAATCCATCAATATACAGTATGAGGATGACCAGGGAAAGCCCAGGATCCTCTGAATCTGAAAGACTCAAGCGAAAGAGGGGAGGTTCTTCCTCCATCCAGCAGATCCAGGCATTCCTAGGTTACTCCCCTTATACAGATTCAATTAAATTCAGCAGACTTTTTAATTATTATTGTTAAGCACCTTCTAGAAGAAGCTAAGATTCTGGTGTTGTTATGACCCACCCGTGGACAGGTTCAGGTTAGTTGTTATAATGGAATGATCATTGTCAGTTCTTATTTATGATGAAACATAAAGCAGATATACCCCTCCCCAAATGCATGTACTTAATTAGAATGATTCTCAGGGCATTTTAGGAAGTCAGTCACTGTAAGTTTCAAGCCATTCTTTTATTGTGTTTTTTGGCAAAGCCTATCAATGTGTGAGTCATGGGTGGGATGTACCCATTGCTTGGAAGTTGACATTCCATTTGACTGAGATTAGCCCATCTCCTCTGGGTATCAGCTTTATATTTTGTCAGAGCTGATCATCATTTTGTGACTTTTTTCCTCTCTCTGCCATATCTTTGTTCCCTTAGAACTAGCTTCACAACTACTTGAAAACATTTGGGAGATAAAGTCATTAGGCTCCTCTAGGGGTCAGTGTCATGCAAGGATCTAGGAGATGGACTGAACCTAAAACCCCAGTGCCCTTCAAATGCTCCAAGATCCCTTTCACCTCAACGCACTCTCTCCCACTCCCCCCGGCCCATAGCTTACCATGGGAAGATGTCTCTGACTTCTATACACTTATCCCTAAATATGTTTGAAATAATGGCCTCAATCATTTCCAGTCCCATGGGAGAGGGGGCCCTGAAGAGCAGCATTAATTGCAGTCCCAAGGGATTAGGGGCCCTTCTTGGGTGAGGACCAGAGTGCACACCAGGAGAGCAATAACCACACCTCTCTTGAGATCACACCACATTGGAAGCACTGACCACTTCCAAATTCCCTGGACTGTCACTGAACACAGAAATGAAAAAAAGTTTAAAGCTTGAGACAGTACCCCTCCTCTCCCCATAAAGGGACAAGAGCCCAACTTTAACATAAAGCTCAAAATCAAGAAAGAGGGTGGAAAAATGAGCACACAGCAATAGCAACAAAAGAGCCCAACCATGAAAACCATCATGGTGACAGGGAAAATGAAGACACCAACTCAAAAGAAGTCAACAAAATCAAGACAGCTACAAAGTCTCAAAGAAAAAAAAAACAAAAAAATACATGAATTGGACCCAAGCCCAATAAGAATTTTCAGAAGAGCTTAAAAAGTCATTTTCAAAATGAGAGTGTAGAGGAAAAAAAATAGGCAAAGAAATGAAATCAAAGGAAGAAAATTGTGAAAGGATAATGAACAACTTGGTAAATGAGGCACAAAAATACTAAAAAAAAAAGAATATCTTAAAAAAACAGGATTGGCAAAATGGAAAAAAAGAGGTCCAAAGATTCACTGGATGGGGCGCCAGGTGGCATAGTGAATAGAGTGCCAGCCCTGGAGTCGGGAGGACTTGAGTTCAAATCTGACCTCAGACACTTGACACTTACTAGCTGTGACCATGGGCAACTCACTTAACCCCAACTGCCTTGCCTTCTCCCCTCCAAACAAATTTATTGGAGATAATAATTACCTAAAATTATAATTGGATAAGTGGAAGCTAATGACTTTGTGAGAAATCAAGAAACAATAAAACAAAGTCAAAAGAATGAGAAAATGGAAGAAAATGTGAAATACCTCATTGGAAAAATAACTAACCTGAAAAATAGATTGAGGAGAGGTCATTAAGAATTGTTATACCACCTGAAATCCATGATCAAAGAAGGAGTGCTGACATCATATTTCAAGAAACTATCAGGAAAACTGTCCCATATCTTCAAGCCAGATGAGAGGATAGAAATTGAAAGAATCCACCTATCATTACCTCCAAAGAAATTCCCAGGAATATTGTAACCAAATTCCAGAGTTCCCAAGTCAAAGAGAAAAAGCATACTTCAGGCAGTCAGAAGAAAAAAAATCAAGTACTGTGGAGCCATGGTCAGGTTCACATGAGACATAGCAACTACCACGTTACAGGAGTGGAACACTTGGAAGATGAGATTCCAAAAGACCAAAGAACTGGGATTACAACCAAGAATCACTTACCCAGAAAAACCGAGTGTAATTCTTCAAGAGAAGATGAATATTATTTTAGTGAAAAAGAGGACTTTGAAGCATTCCTGATGAAAAGACCAGAACTGAATAGAAAATGTTGCTTTTAAACATAAGACTCAGAGAAACATAAAAAGTTAAACATGAAAGAGAAATCATAAGGGGCTCAGTAAGGTTAAACTATTTACCTTTCTATATGGGAAGATGATACATGTAACTTCTAAAAATATTATCATTATTAGGACAATTAAGATTTTACCTAGAAAGAGAATGTGGGAGTAAGTTGATCGTATGGGGATGATATAAAAAAATAACGGATAGATGAGAACTAGGGATACCCTGGGAGAAAGAGGAAGGGAGAAGAATGGGGGGAATTATCTCACATAAAAGAGGGGTGCAAGGAAGAGCTTTTATAGTGGAAGGAAAAAGGAGGGGCCAGACAATGCTTGAACCTCACACATCTGAAGTGGTTTAAAGAGAGAAATGCACGTGCGCGCGCACACGCACACACACACACACACAGAGTTGGTAATAGAATCTATCATACCCAATAGGGAAGTAGGAGGGATAGGAGATAAAGAAAAGGAGGGAGTGAAAAAAAAGGAAGGCAGATAAGAGAAAGCAGGAGTCAGAAGCAAAATATTTTAGAGGAGAGAGAAGATAAAAAAGAAGGCTAAACAGAAGAATACAGAATGTGCTGTGAATGTGAATGGGATGAACTCATCCATGAGACAGAAGAAGACAATAGGAAGGATCAGAGAGCAGAATCCAACAATACATTGTTTACAAGAAACATACTGGAAACAAGGAGATCCTAGGAGTTAAAATAAGGGGCTGGAATAGCATCTGTTAAACCAGCTGAAGTAAAAAAGCCCAGGGCAGCAATCCTGAACCCAGACAAAGCAAAAGCAAAAGCAGACCTAGTTAAAAGTGATAAGCAAGGGAAAAGGGATCTTGTCAAAAGGTACCCAGACAGTGAAATGATATCAGTGCTAAACATATGCACCAAATGGCACGGCATCCAGATTCTTAAAGAAATCACTGACCCCAAATGTCCTGCCATTCAGCAAATGCTTTCTTGTCAAGGTTTTGAACCCCTTTCATAGAACCCTTGACATAGCAAGGACCTCAGAGACCATTGAGTCCAGCCTGAACTTCCGCAGTACACCTGAGGAGTCCTCATCCAACTGGCAGCACGACCTCCAGCAATGGGGATGACTGTGTTTGTGTCGGGAGGTGGGGCAGCTGGTGCTTGGGGAGGTCTGCCTTCTGGAGCCAAAGGGAATGTGCCTGATTCTTCTCCCATGTGGTTGTCCTTGGAGGCAGTGATCCTGTTCCTCTTCCTTTTCCCAGGTTAACTCTCCACAGATCCCTTTGTGGAAGAAAAAGGAGTGTGGGGAGCAGCCTTTTCCAACTACCTCTGTTCACCTCTTACCCTACAGCTAACTTGTGCTTGTATAGGTTTCATGATATAGGTTCCTTCTTACTTCTGGGTTATACAGTTAAAGAATGTGTAATTCTCTCTGTCTCCATCTCCATCTCTGTCTTTCTTTCAGTCTGTCTATCTGACTCTGTCTCTTTTTCTCTCTCTGTCCCTCTGTTTCTCCCTGTTTCTTTCTCTGTCCCTGTCTCTTTCTCTGTCTCTGTCTCTCTCCTCTCTCTCTGTCCCTGTCTCTTTCTCTGTCTCTCTCTCTCTCTCTCTCTCTCTCGGTCTCTCTCTGTCCCTGTCTCTGTCTCTGTCTCTCTGTCTCTCTGTCTCTCTCTCTCTGTGTCTGTGTGTGTGTGTGTCTCTGTCCCTGTCTCTTTGTGTCTCTGTCTCTGTCTCTTTTTCTCTCTGTCCCTCTGTTTCTCCCTGTCTCTCTCTCTGTCCCTGTCTCTGTCTGTCTCTTTTTCTCTCTCTGTCTCTCTGTCCCTATCTCTTTCTCGATCTCTCTCTGTCTCTCTGTCTCTCTCTTTCTCTGTCTCTCTGTCTCTCTCTCTCTGTGTCTCTGTCCCTTTCTCTGTGTCTCTGTCTCTGTCTCTTTTTCTCTCTCCGTCTCTGTCCCTCTGTTTCTCTCTGTCTCTCTCTGTGTCTCTGTCCCTGTCTCTTTCTCTGTGTCTCTGTCTCTTTTTCTCTCTCTGTCCCTCTGTTTCTGTGTGTGTGTCTCTGTCCCTGTCTCTCTGTCTCTGTCTGTCTGTCTGTCTCTTCATCTCTGAGCTCCCATACAAAGACAGAACTTTGAGAAAAGAATACACCCCTCAATGTTGAATCTCTGTCTCTTCCTGGGGAGTTTCTTCTTCTGTTTTGTTGTTGTCATGTCTGACAACAGCATAGCAGGCCCTTCAGTCTTCTGCTACTGTCCATGGGGTTTTCTTGGCAAAGATAATGGAAGTGTTGGCCATTTTCTTCTGCACTGGATCATTGAAGTGTGACCTCCCTGTCTCTGGTCACCCTGCAGGGCTCGTGGCTCATGGCTTCGCCAGCCTACCCAAGCCCCTGCACCACAGGCCAGTGACCCAGGAGGGGAGCTGCCTCTTCAGTTACTTGCTCCCAGATGTGTCCCTAGTAACTGCTGTCCAGCTAAAAACGTGTTGAAGAATAGATGTCTAGCTGGGTCAAGTGATAAAGGAGCCATGAAGCACTTCCCACTTGTCACACACTCTTTTAAGTAGTGTGGATACATATAAAATCAAACAAGATGGTTCCTGTCCTCAAGGAACTTCCATTCCAGCGAGAGAAGACAATGCATAAAATGGAAGTCTGTGGAAGAGTTGTAGGTGGGGAAGAGCACCCATTCATGGGCAAGAGAAGATGGCTTGTGAGCATGTCCGGAATGTGGTGACCCATTGCTCTGGCCTTCCTGAAGAGTAGTTACAATTGGCAGTCCCCAGTTAGGAGCAAGAGGCCTTAGGGTGGAGGTTTCTCCATGAGGCCAGGAGATTGGTGAGGAGGGGGACAAGAATCCGCAGAGTGGAATCAGGAGTGAAGAAAGGTGATCAAGCCCAGAGGAAAGGTGAAGGAAGCTTTCCTGTGAAGGAGATCGAGGAGAGAAAAGAGAAACAAGATTCTTTCCTTTGGGTGCTCCAGTTCCAGGCTACTCTGCTTACCCCGGAAGTCTGTCTCCTGGACCCATTGAATTAACCTTTAAAAGCCCCCAGGAGGTGTTACCAGTGGCCTTCATCCTGTCCTGTGCTTTCCTCTCTGTGGACTAATTGGTGCATCCTGAAGGGGATCCTCAGAGTTCCATTTTCACAGTTCTTTTGGCCCCTTGTTGTACAGCTCTTGTATAACTGGCATCAGGCTTGTGAAAGCCCACCCCCCTCACATCTCAGACCTGTCCTCTTTGGCAGCAATGGTGCCCTGCTCTTAGCTCCTGCAGTAGCTCCTTTCTGTCTGAACTTCATCAGAAATGAGGAGACTAAGGAGATGAAGGAGGAAATAATGGATGCTGTCCTGTGGACAGGGTGGATGCCCACCCTGTCAGGTAGACAGTGCAAATGTTCTTCGAGTGCAATGCAGCCGGTTTGCATTTGGT
This sequence comes from Pseudocheirus occidentalis, assembly GCA_028646575.1. Lineage (NCBI taxonomy): Eukaryota > Metazoa > Chordata > Mammalia > Diprotodontia > Pseudocheiridae > Pseudocheirus > Pseudocheirus occidentalis. The sequence goes on from CM053595.1 coordinate 322,482,451, forward strand.
GGTTACTCTGTGGTGGTCCCAGCATTGGGAAGGACCAGGGCTGTCAACTGCCACACACATTTGATTTAAACACTTCACTCCTACTGTCGTCATATTCTTTGTGCCATGTCCCTTGATATCGCCTGGCCTTCCGAGGTGTTGTTAAATTATGGTCCTCCTTAGGGTTCTACAGATAAAGAAACTGAGAGGGTCACCCACTGAGGAAGGAGGTAGCCAAAACAAGTACCTGAGACCCCAAGGAGAGCTTTTTCTTCACATGTACACGGCAGTGCAATGTAAAATGTGCACCAAGTAGTCTGGTGCTGGGGAAGAGAGCTGTAACACGACGCTGTGGTCAGGAGGGATGGCCTCCCCAGCTGCAAAAGTGTGGAGGCTGGAGATGGACTGACCAGGTTTGGCACAGCAAATATTGATGGAACTCCGTGTGATTGTCCCTGGCACTCCAGCCCCAGCCAGGCCCATGGTTAGAGAGAGACAATGACCCTCGGAAAACAGCCCAGATGACCGCGTTGGCCTTCATTGAAGTCACATGAACTCTTCCAACCCTTAATGTTCTTGTCTGCAAAACAGAGACAATGACAGTCCCTAATTCACAGAGTCAGTGCAAAGATCAAGTGAGAAAGCGCGCTTGAGGTACCTGGGAAACCTTCAGAGTCGTCCTCACCACCCTGATCAGACAGCTAATAGCCTCAATCCCTCAGCTCTGTGCCTCACTGCAAGTCCAGGGCAGGGCCAAGTGCTCTCCAGTATACATTTACAGATCAGCCCAGTTAGAATTAGCTTCAAGCGGGGGCGGAGCCACGAAGGCGGTGTAGAAGCAGCGGCGTCCCGCAGCTCCCACGCAGTCACCCTAAACACCCATAAAAATATGACGCTGGACAAATTCTAGGACTCTCAAACTCAAAGAATACAGAAAACACATCTCTCGCTGAAGGCAGCTCCACAGCAGGGGATCATCGTGGCAGGACATGAGCCGAGGCCGGCCCAGCTTGAAACCAAAACCTCGGCCAGGCCCCAGGGGAGTAGGAAGGAACCCAGCCAAGGGAGCCTCATCCAGTCTACAAGAGAAAAGATCTACAGCCTCCAGCAACTCCACATCTACCAAGGAGTGAAAAATAGGGATTAGAGAAAGGCAGCTGGCAGGAGGGGCTCAGGTCGGGAGCTGAGACCAGCCCAGTCTGAAACCACCATGTGGCCAGGCTCCAGGGCCAACTGGAGGAGCCTAGCCTCCCAAGCCACAGTGTGTGTCTACTTCAGAGAAGATCTAAAGCACCTGGAGCAATCTGCATAAGCCAGGATTAAAGGTGAGTGAAAGTGAGTGAAACTTTCAAGCTAAATTTGGGGAAGGAAAAGTAGTTCGGCCAATCTACCCCTGGGGAAGGAAGCAGTGGGAGAAGGGCAGAAACTGCTATAACTGGCAGATGCCCCCACTGGGCTGCTTCAGAGCCCCTGGCCTGTGGACCCCACAGGAGGGCTGAGTCGATTGATTAAGGCCGAGCACTCTTGCGCTGAGCGGCCTGGATCCAGATTGTGGTCATGGGTGGTGGTCCTGGGGTGCGCTTTCAGCAAGCCAAAGCTACGGGAGGCTGCAACACCACCCTAATAGCTCCGGCAGCTGGGAAAACCCCAGGGATTTGGAATAGAGCTTTCCCCCCGGAAGCAGAGTTTCACAAAGCTAAAAAGAAAAACAACCAATTAATTGACTGGCCAACATGAGGAAAAGGAAGCAAAATAAGAACAGCAATAAAACTCTAGAATCCTTTTTTGCGGACAAAAAGGATCAAAGCATGGAACAGGAGGAAGACAACACAGTCAGAGCTCCCACACCAAATGCTTCCAAGACACTTGAAGAATGCATAGAAGCTACAGAAATCTAAAAAAGGACTTTGAAAAACAAATAAGAGAAGTGGAGGAAAAATTGGGAAGAGAAATGAGAATGATGAGAGAAAACCATGAAAAGATAGTCAACAACCTGACTGAAGAAAACAACACTTTAAAAAATAGATTAACTCAAATGGCAAAAGAGGCCCAGAAAGACAGTGAAGAGAAGAATGCCTTAAAAAGTCTAATTTGTCAGATGGAAAAAGAAT
>CM053595.1:322485040-322498423 GCA_028646575.1 Pseudocheirus occidentalis
AAACTCTAAAATGGGCATCATGCCACACAAGAGAGTAGGGGGCGTGAGGATGAGAGGGGGGATGACAGAGGGAAGGGCAGGGTCTGTGGGAGGGATGTTGGATGCTCACACTTCAATAAAGAGACAGCGACAGGGTAGAGAACAGAACAAGGGGGGGAGGGATAAGAAGGAGGGACATATGATCACTGCCACAATATGTCCACTATGAAGATGTCCTGTATAATCACACCTACACAGCCTGTATTGAATTGAATCCCAGCAGGAGTGGGTGACAAGGGAGGAACCAAAAGAATCTAGAATTTAAAGCTCTGCAATACCTGCAGCTAGGAATCAAGATATACAGGGGCTGGTATAGGGAGACCCTCCCTGTCCTACCAGGAAGTCAGAGAGCAGACAAGGGGAGGGGCTCCACAGTGAGATCGCTGTTTTGGGTTTGGGGTAGGGGAAAGACAGGGAGAAAATTTGTAACTCAAAAATCTCATGGAAATGAATGATATAAACAAGAAAACAAATAACATTTATTACATTAAAAAAAAGTATTAGCTCCAAGTCCCCACCTATCGGCTGACACTGCCTTCCTCTGTATCTGCTGTATTATCAGAAAGTCCAGTCTGAAGAGCTTTGTGTGATGTAGATGGATGCTCCCGGTTAGAAGCCGGGTCATGGACCGAAATGCATCCAAGCATCTATGTTCTTACCATAGACGTAACCATTATAATAATAGCCAGCATTTATATAGCTCTGAAATGTTTCCAAGCTCTAAGCATATGTCATTTTTAAACAGTGTTTAGTAACCATTGAATACAAGGCATAATCAAACATTTTATAAATGAGACAGCATAAGCTTGCCCTTTGTCTAAAACTCCCTGGTTTCCCAAGACAGAAATTACATACAGACCCAAGAGTTCTAGACTTTTCTTGTGTCATGGACCCCTCTGGCATTATGAGGAACCCCTTCTCCAAGTGATGTTCAGTCATTTTCAATTGTGTCCGACTCTCTGTGACCACTTTTAGGGTTTTCTTGGCAAAGGTACTGGAGCGATCTGCCATCTCCTTCTCCAGATCTTTTCACAGATGAGGGAACTGAGGCAGACAGGGTGAAGTGACTTGCCCACGGTCACCCAGCTGTTAAGTGTCTGAGGCCAGATTTGAACTCACAAAGAGGAGTGTTCCTGACTCTGGGCCCAATGCTCTATCCCCTATGTCACCTAGCTGCCTTCTCAGAATAATACTTTGTTAGCCCATAAAATAGAATACACAGGAAAACAATAACATATAAATTCAGTTATCAAAATATTAACTGCAAAATGTATCCATGGATTTCTGGCCCTTGTAGAGTTTAAGCCTTGCTGGTAAGCCCCCAGTGAGACCACTCGCTTCCCACAGGACACTGGGTCAGCTTCACGTCCAGAAAATGAGATGTTGAACTTTTGTGGTTCCTTTATGTCCTGGAGTAGGGATGGAGGGTCGAGGTAGAACAGGTGCTCAGGAGGGCCGGTGCCACCGGATGTGAGTCCTGGGTATGAGGTCCCTGGTGGAGATCTGGGCCCTCCTCTGATGAGAGCCAGCCCCTCATGGAGCAACAGAATGTGTGCTGCCATTCTGGGCCCTCTCAGCCCCCTCCTGACTCTTACATTCTCTGTCATCTCATTTCTCTTATTCCCCCAATCCCGTGGCTCTACTGAAAGGGTGCGGAGGAAGTTACAGACTGAGGACTGCTGTCCGGCATACCAGACAGGTAGTTATCCAGCCTTTTGTTGGAGGTGTCCCATAAGGAAGAGTCCATCAGTCAGTCAGTCAAGTAAACAAGCATTCATTAAGGGCTTATTGTGGGCTAGGCCCTATGCTAAACATTGGGAAATAAACAAATGCAAGCAAAAAAAAAGTTTCTGTGCTCAAGAAGTGGATATTCTAATGGGGGAAGGCCTGTGAAAAACAGCCTGTGAAACAGGGAAACAAACAAAACAGGGAAAGCAAGGTCCCTGCTGAGGGGCCCAGCTGGCCTGCAATGAGCCAGGGCTAGTCAATGGGAGGCTTAGGAGGAGCCCTCAAGCAGAGGGGCTATAGCAAGAGGTCCTGGTGTGAACACTGGGCTAGAAGGAACGCCCAGGGTCGTTAGAGAGAAAGTCAGTGGTGTAGCCCAAGAGGGTCCCAACCACTGAGAAGCTTGTTCTTCTACCAAACCAGGAAGCCAGGATTCAAGAGTATTCAGCACAATGGGCTGGTTTTAAAGCCAGAAATCTTGGGTGTGAACCTTGGCTTTCCAATCCCCTCATTGCTTAGGGGGTCCTGGGCAAGTTGTTCCCTACCTCTGGGCCTCCATTTGTCATCTGTAAAAAGGCCAGCTTGGATTTGGTGCCTTCCAAGGTCAATCCTGTGACTTGCCCTATATAGCTAGGCATGTGATGTGTGGCCCAGACTCCATCTGCTTGCTCAGACAGGGCCTTGTACCCACATGGAGGAGTCATGGCGGTGGGGCGGAGGAGATATCTCGAAATGGGTGCCAGGTACCAACAAGGTGAATTGAATGTGTGACTCTTGGGCGATGGAACCATGTTCAGCTTCCACCATCTTTCCTGTCTCAGTCCACTCAGCTGTCCTTTCAGTTGTTGGACTTTTTGGCTCCTAGTATCTGGTGAGAGGCAGAGGCCATGGTTCCTTCTTGCTTCTGGGACAATGATCTGTATCCTTGGTCTCTCCAGGTGAAAGGAGGACATTCTAACCAAATTCCAGGAAGATGGACCACAAGAATGCAGGAGCAGGAGCTCAGACTGGTTGTACAGTCAGCCCATCTAGATGCCCCGAGGAGCTTGGACCAGACTTGAGGCAGGAAGGACTTTCTGGAGCCCAGCCAGAGGAGATGAGGTAAGGATCCAGGAGACAGTCATGGAGCTTGGTGGGACAGAGTTTTTAGTCTGAGTTTTAAGTCTCCTTCTTGCAGAAACTGAGCTGATGGGGAGGGGCAATGGGGAGAGTGTGCCTCCAAGGGGGTGGAAGGGAATGTTTGTGCTTCTTTCTGTCTGCACCTCCCGAATCAATATCTCTGTAAACCTGCTGAATTGTTGAATGGAGCTGGTTTCTAGTTACTAGTGGTTAACAATGGCAGTCCCTCGATGGCCCTTCTCCATCAAGTCAGAGGCTGGCCTTCACCGCCTCTAAGGTCCATTCCAGCATCTGTGAGGACTGTGGGGACATGACCGCATGGCCGCACTTCGTTTTTCCTTCCTCTCTGATTTCAGTCCCCAGTTCATGTTTCTGTCCCTAGACCGTGGTTGGCCCCAGTCATGGCCTTCGGAGGTCAGGGAGTGGGTTGACCTTGATCATGCCTTCCATCTTACTTCCCTGAGGCCCAAGAAAGTGCCCTGGGGACAGACGGAATGAGAGTGGCTAGGACAAGGACGCTGTCCAGGCGCTGGGGTTCCCAGCATCCTGAGGGCCAAGGGGCTTGGGCTGCAGCCGGTTCTTTCCGAGTTTATTTGTGTTACCACGACATCAACGATGTTGTGCAACAGGGCTTTGAAAAGGGCCCTGCTTGTTCCGTTTACATTCTACCGTTCGTTCATTAAACATTTCTAAATAGTCAGAGGGCCAAATTCTTAAAAAAATAAATGGGATCAGCCTGGGGTTCCTGCCAAGTCAAATATCCACGGCTTCCAGCAATTAGCTAATGTCCAGCTTTGCACCGGTGACTGTGGCTGATAAGTCAATGGTCGTGCAAAGAGAAGTTCCAGACCGGTCTGTATTAGCGTGTCCTTCACCAATCTATGCAAATTGTCTTCTTCTCCCTCACTCATAATTGTAGTCTCCCCCTGCCCCAACGCCCCCCATGGCTCCCCATCATAACAGTTTATATCTGGACAATGTCATAGTAAAATGTGAGAACTGTCTGTGGAAGCCCGGCAAAACCAGGTCCTGCCGGCATTAATGGAAAGAGCTCTTCATGGTTTTCCCCAAGGTGTCGGGCTGCTCTCTCCTCTCCTCTAGCCTGGCATGAACCGTTTCCTCTTCCACGTCCAACTGGTCTGGCTTGGACAAGAGCAAGAGTGGTGAAGTCACCTCCAGAGGTAAAGCAGCCAGGCGAGAACTCAGTTACTGGGTACCGGTTTTAAATCTTCCTGAAAGCCAGGGCGCTATAGGTCAGGAGCGGGTCTTAGGAGGAGAGACCCTGGCCTTTGGGAGGAGGCCTGAGTTAGCGGAGGGGGTCCTAGACTCACTGCTGGAGGTCCTGGACTCACAGTCCAACTCTGGCGCTGGGTAGTTGTGTGATCCAGACAGAGCCGGCCCTTCACCTCAGTGCCTCATCTGTTAAATGGGGATAGTAACACTGGCCATGTCTGCCTCGGGGGTCACAGGAGACAGTGTGTGCCCAGGAGTGTGTTGTTGCTCAGGCATTTCAGTCATGCCCAATTCTCTGTGACGCCACTTGGGCTTTCATGACAGAGACACTGGAGGGGGTAGCCATTTCCTCCTCCAGCTCAGTTTACAGATGAGGAGACTGGGAGAAAAAGGGTAAAGTGACTTGCCCAGGGTCACCCAACTAGTATCGGAGGCTGGATTTCAGCTCACAAAGATGAGTCTTCCTGACTCTGGGCCTGGCGCTCTCTGCCCTGCACCATCTGGCTGTGCTTTATAACCTCCTACAAAAGGCTGAGTAAGTAAAGTGTACCTGATACTTATCCATCTGTACCAGGAGCACCGGATTTGTGTTTGGGGCACTGCATTTTAGGGAGGACGTGGACTAACTGGTTTTTGCCCACAAGGCGAACAGGATGATAAGCAAAGGTGAATATTACCTCATTGGTTCTCGCACAAGAATTAAGTCCCAAGTTTGGGTGAGGGGCCAGAAGGCTTCCCATTGGAGATTCAGAGACAAAAGAAAAAATATCCTGCCCTCAGAAAGCTTTGCAGTTTTGAGGGACGCATAAGGTGGGGAACGTGTGGTCCGGTGGATTTAGCCGTAGACCTGGAATCTGGGAGATCTGAGTTCAAATGCAACTTCAGACCCTAGCTGTGGGGCCCTGGGAAAGTCACTTAGCCACTGCCTGCCTCAGCTTCCACATCTGTAAAATGGGGGTGATAACAGCACCCATCTCTCAGGATCATTGTAAGGATCAAGTGGGATGATTTTAAACCATTGAACAAAGGCTGACTGTCATGAAGATCATGGTGCTTCCTCGAATCCAGGGCAGAGACTTACTGAGACTCAGTGGCTGGAGCAGAATCACTTCTTCAGGCTCTATTTGGGTGCAGATATCCCAGTGCCTAAGGGGCTGAGGGGAGAAACAAGGTCCCGAAGAGTGTTTTGGTGCAGACCAAAGGCAGTGGGGAGAGGACGATGTGATGTTGACGCAAGGCTGTGGTACAGACCTCTTGGGCGGGAGGCAGGATGCCAGGGAAGTGGGGGAGCAGATCCCGAGCCTGGCATTCCGGTGGGTGCCCTTGGCCTACAGAGATATCTGTGTCTGGCTCACCTTTGGTGATTTTATCCTTCAAAAAGTGGAGAATGAAAAGGAAAATTGTGACTCCACACTTGCTTCTTCAGAGCAAGGAGGAAGCGGACACTGACTTGGAAACCACAGGGATGTTCAGGGGAAGGGCCCCTATCTGAGGGCTCACAATGGAGAGGACAGACCTAGATTCTTGATTTCTGTGAGTTGGGCTGAGTGGTCTCTGAGCTCCTGTTCAGCTCTCAGATTCATGATTAGGGCTGTGTTCCTGCTAAGGGTCCATTTGGATTCCTTCTCTCTGGATCCCTCCCTCCAGTTTCTGAATCCTGTGGGGCTTTTTCTGTTCCTGTGCAGATCCTGATGTTCAGCCCACACCCTCAGCTCCCATTACCATCACCTACTTCAAGCTTTGTTTTTCCTAACCAGACCTACAGGCTACATAGATCACCTTGTGACTGGCCTCGTGGCCTCCCTCCTCAGTGTTTTCATATCTTTTCCTTGTGTCTTTGAACGCGACCCTTTTCAGTCAGAAAGCGTTGGTGGTTCCCTGTTTCCTACCAAATAAAGCTCAAACCACTTGGGACAGGCTTCAGGGAGCTCCACAGCTCCACGGGCCGCCCTCAGGCTCTTTTCAGCCAGCCTGGGCCAGACCTTATTCTCCCTTGGTCTTCTCTCTTCTCCACAGCTTTGCTGACTTTTCAGCCCTGTGGAGAAGGGATTCCAGTGTGTCTCCTGAGCCTATCCTTCCCCTAAGGGGGCAGCTCAGCTGCCACCTCCTCCAGGAAACTTTCTTCCTTTCTTTCTGCCTACTGCCAGATGATGGGCATCTCTCCACACCTTGAATTTCTAATGCTACTCTTATCTAAACATGCCTGGTTCACTCATGTTGTACTTCCTGGGTCCAGCCAGCTCAGTCATGGAGCCCGACACTCTTAATCTCAGAGTCACGGGTTACACACTGGGTGTGGTGTTTTGGAGGATGTCTGGGGGTTAAGGGAGGGCTAGCCCCCCTGGTATCCACCTGGCTGTCAACTCTCACCCGGTGCTCCAAGGAGCTGCAGCATGAGCGGTGGCCACACCCCACTAAACTGTCTGCCTGTGCTAAGCCAGGAGGAGGGTCACTGATGGGCTGGGTACAGACCTGGTGCTGAATTAGGGGTGTCTACACCAAGCATATAAAGACTTACCCCCGAGAATGGGCAGATGGAAACCTTCTGTTCTAATGGCCACCAAGGCGGCTGAAGCAGGTACTGTGAAGTGCTTACGGCTTGGTCGCACACAGAAGACACCAAGGCTGTCCACTGCATCGTGGGCCACTGATCGTCCTCCCATAAGACTCCGACTTTGGAGGAGAGAGCGGGGCCAGTGACTTTACATCACTCTGCCTCATTTCAGTCCAGTTTACCCACAAGTCAAGTGCTCACCTCCTGATGTCATTGATCATCTTTGAAAACGGAGGGCAAACAGCAACCATGACTTAACTGTGTCGGGCCCCCCGGGTGATCTTGGGCGGCTGGGGAGAGAGGCAGGGCCCCATGAAGTGTCTTCAGTCCTGGGCACCGTGGCTTAGGTGCTCAGAGAGGCCTGGATGGTGGAAGGGGAACATGTCCACATTCTGAGAAGGGATGCTGAGGCTGGAACAGAGAAGGCTCAGCAGGGGCCAGGGGTGTGTATGTGTATGTGTATGTGTATGTGTATGTGTATGTGTATGTGTATGTGTATGTGTATGTGTATGTGTATGTGTGTGTGTGTGTTTGTGTGTATGTGTGTGTGAGTGAGTGTGTATGAGTGAGTGCACCTGTGTGTTTGTGTGTATGAAGGGCCAAGAGAGTTGCCTCCAGATATTTGGAGGATCCCTATGTGAAATGTTCTCCTGCCTTCCTCAAGATTTCTCTGGGACCCTGCTTTCCTTTTCCAGCGCCACCCTCCCACTCATCAGAGCCTTCCCTCCCTCCAAGATCACCTTCCACAGGGTCCAGGCATGTTTCATCTGTGCCGAGGGACTCTGTGTCGTCTGCCCACTAGAATGTGAGCGTCTTGAGGGCAGGGTGGTTTGGGAGGTTGCTTTTTCTTTCCTGATACCTGCCTGCCCATGGGCCTCATAGTAGAACACATCCCGAATCTGAGCCTGACACCAGGTAGGATGCTCAGAGTCACACCAGACCACTGAGACACCTCTGCTGGGATGGAACCCAGTAGAGGAATGGACCAAGTTGGATGCTTGGGTCTGAAAGACCAGCTTCTCAAGCATACGAAGGCATGAGGCATGGGGCTGAGCAGCAGGTGAAGGTCAGCACTGTGAGATGTCAGCCAGGAGCCTGCTGTGACACTGGGGACTAAGGAGTGGGGGGGACCTCTATGCTTTTCTTTGTAAGGTGACAGAGGAAATGTGGAGTTCCCTTGTGAGCCCCCCTCCCCATTTAGGGGAGGAGAACAGGCCATAGAGGGCCATCAGGAAAATAAAGAGTCCGGCATCCACACTGGCTAATGATACATTAAGGGAACTGGCGGTGCTTGCAAAAAGAAGCCCAGTTCTCTGGGCACACGTGGTGCACACACCCTGGGCCACTGAACAACAGGGGCTCCAGGGGAGCAGGCACTACTGTCTTTGTGTGCCCAGCACTTACCAGCCCTGGCACACAGTAGGCACTTTAATGCAAGGTGAGTGACTGACTCTTCTCTCCCTACACCATTACCATCTGTGATCTCAAGGGCTCCCATGGACTCAATTTTTATCTCTACACAGATAATTCTCAGCCCTGTTTATCTCGCCCAAATTACCAACCGCCTTTTAGACACCTGGGTGTCCCATAGACATGACAAGCTCAGTATGGCTCCACACGAACCGTGTCATCGTCCCTCCCAAACCGTCCCTCTGCCCGACGTTCCTGTGGCTGATTCAGATCCCACCGGAGACGCTCACTGGCCGTGTGCCTGTGACCCTTAGTTTGGGCCTCAGCTTCTTCATCTGTGAAGTGGTGAATCTGGTGCCCAGTCCAGCCACTTCACTAGGTGTTTGTGCCTGTAAAAGCACCTTGATCTCTCAAACCTGAGCATGTTATGGACATAGAAGACACTGTTAATATTATTTTATGAAGCTGTTTCCTTATATGTAAAATACAGGAGTTGGATGAACAATCTCTTAGGGTCTTCTTAGCTCTGGCTAAATTACTGCATCAATGAATAGGGGGACAGGAGAGGCTTAAGGTGTAAGAAGCCTGGAAAGGTATATGTGTGGGATGGGGTGGGGGTGTCAGGGGGTAAAGCCTAGGAGGTCACTCATTCTTAGAGGGTATGACCTGGATGAAGAATCAGAGAAGGAAAGTGATAAAGGTCAGTCAGACCCAGGAGAACTGGGAAGGAGTAATGTTATGAAAATGGAGAGAGGGAGACAAGAGAGAAAGAGAGAGAGAGAGACAGAGAGAGAGAGAGACAGAGACAGACAGACAGACAGACAGAGAGACAGAGAGACAGAGAGGGAGGAAGGGAGGAAGGGATGGAGAGAGAGGGAGGGAGGGAGGGAGAAGCGGAGACAGACAGAGAGAGACAGAGACAGAGAGAGAAACAGAGAGACAGAGGCAGAGACAGAGAGAGGCAAAGAAGAGACAGAGAGACAGAGACAGAGAGGCAGAGAAGAGAGACAGACAGACAGAGAGGGAGAGGGAGAGACAGAGACAGAGAAAGAGAGAGACAGACAGACAGAGACAGAGAGAGGCAGAGAAGAGACAGAGACAGAGAGAGAGACAGACAGAGAGCCAGACAATGTGTGTAGCCCAAGGAAGAACCATGAACTCTGTTTATTGATGCTTAGAACAAGGTTTTGAAAGATCCAGAGGACAAAGATTCATGTATTCTCATCAATAGACTTGGTTTTTCACATCCTGGGATATCTTATTATTTCCAAGATCTACTACATCCTGGAAGTAACCTCAGATACAACCAAACTTTCTGATTTTTAGGCTACAAGAGTCTGGGGCAGCCCGTCAACATTAACAAAGAGAATGCAGACCAGAGCAGACCTCCAAACATCTAGGTCTTTGTAAATCATTGTCTTGGATCTGCTACACATGGAGACCTGAACAGGAAAGGCTTGTCTTTTTTAAGTATTAGAAGCTTTGAGAGTTTTAGGCACCAAAAAGTCTTTGGGAATCCAGGTGGTCTTTGGGAGTCAGTTAACATTTTAAAGGCATAGACAAAGATGGTGCAAATGAGAGCAGGTTTCAAAGCCTCTAGGTTTGTTTAACACAAGTCTGTGCCAAAACCGCTTCTCCAAGGCATCGGCATGTTAGCTGACCCCCAAGACCGAATATTTTGACCTGCTTCATATATGTGTATGTGAGTGTGTGTGCATGTGTGTATATGTGTGTGAGTATGTGTATGTGTGTATATATGAGTGTGTGTATATATGTGTGTATGAGTATATGTGTGCATGCATGTATGTATATGTGACTGTCTATGTGTATATGTGTGTGCATGTTGTGAGCATGTGTGAATATGTATATGTGCATGTGAGCATGCATATGTGTGAGTGTATGAGTATATGTGTGTGCATGTGTGTATATCTGTGTATGTGTGTATATGTGTTTGAGTATATGTGTGTATGTGTGTGACTGTGTATGTGTATATGTGTGTGAGTATATGTGTGTGAATGTGTGCATGTATGTATGTGTGCATATGTGCATGTGTGTGAGTATAGGTGTGTAGATATGTGTGTGAGTGTGTATACACACGTGTGATATATTTACACAAGGGTTGGTCATTGATATGTTCATCTCATTCTCCACCTCTTGGTGAAGCGCTTGCTTTTCCTCTGAGGATCCCATTGAGCCCCATGTTCTCATGGCACCTCCTTCTGTGGCCCTGCATGCAGCCCAGTACCAGGTTCACACTTGTACTCAATAAATGCTCACTGATAGATTAATTAGGCACTGTTGGCATCAGGACCATTATCACTGTTAGTGCTGCCTCCCCTCCCTGTACATAGTCGTCCAAGGAAGGTCTGGTGGCTTCCCATCCTGCCCCAGCCATCTGGAGCAGCCTAGAAGGCTCACATTGGCTGAGCCTCATGGTCTGGCTTCGAGAGCCCATCTCTGTGGCCATCAGGCCCCAGGTGCGACCTCCCATCCCAGCGTTCAACAGTCTCCTTACTGGTGCCCAGCAGCTTCTACCTTCTAGCCTCCTTTCCTAGAACCTGGAGCATCACAGCAATTGAGACCTGGGGAAGGGTCCAGGATCCGTCTGGTTCAGAGATTCCTCATTTGTTGGTGGTTTGAACCTCTTTGGCAGACTGGGAAAGTTTTCAGGCTCCATATCACTTTACTGCATAGGATAAACACGTAGGATGACAAAAGAAACCACTTATACAGAAATAAATATATATGTGCACATGTACACACATATACACAACATACATACACACATATATGTTTACCCTCCAAGTTTGTGGACCCCCTTCAATATATACTTAGACTCCCTGAGGATCTGTATACCCCAGGAGAAGACCCCTGAGCTAGACCAAGCCATACCTAAGGCTTCAAGCAAAGCGTGGATGACCCATTGTGAGGATGCCGTTTGAGGAACAGGCCACAGGGTGTGTCCTTCTCAGTCTGTGTGGCCTCTGCTCTGGAAGAAGCCTCCACTCTGAAGTCTAGGAGGGGAGGCAGGGCTGGGCCAGGCTAACAAGCTTTGTTCCCGTGCAGGGCCAGGTCCTCTGGGGGTGGGGACATGGCCCAGAGAATCAGCATCAGATGAGAAGCTACTTGAGGCCTGAGCTCATGTTCTCATCTTCCAGCTCCGAGCACAGCACTGTGAAGGTGCTACTTGTGGGGGGAAAATGCATTGAATTGAATTGAATCCATGTGTCCCCAAGAAGTCATTTTCAGATTCTCACAGGGCTCCCTGTGATTAACAGCCCATTTATCACTCAAGAAGACCCTCCTATGCACACACATGGCTCTTCCTTGAAATATTTCATTCTATTTTTCTGGTTCAAACAAAAGTCAAAGTAGTGGGTGATACAAAGGGTAGCGGGGATGGCCTTCCCATGAAGACTTGTGTGCATGACAGTGGAAGGAGAAGCGTGATCTGAAAAGCAGCTGCCTGTCTGACCTGGCCAAAAGGGCGTAGGTGCTGGGGGGAAGAACCTGCAGCTTCCTCACAAGCCTCGCAATGGAGGAGGGAGGGAAGAAGACTTTTCTCCTGCACAGATTCTGTGCCAGCTCTATGGGAAGACACTGCAAGAGATCCATGGTGTTGAGAAGGCATTGATGCACTGAGGTCTGCAGGAATTTTCACAAGATGGCAGATTCTTTTTTTTAAATTTACATTCATTTATTTATTTTTAGTTTCCAACATTCATTTCCACAAGATTCTGAGTTACAATTTTCTCCCCATCTTTCCCTACCCCAACCCCAAAATAAAGAGCTTACTAAATACCCCTTCCCCCAATCTGTTCTCTCTTACAACCTCCCCCATTACCCCTCCCCCAACTTTATAGAAGGGCAAGATGGATTTCTATACCTCAGTGCCTGTATATCTTATTTTTTATACACATTTGTTTTTAAAACTTTGAGTTCCAGATTTTTTCCCTTCTTCCCTCCTCACCCACTCCGACTAGGAAGACAAGCAATTCAATATAGGTTGTACGTGTGTAGTTATGCAAAACATTTCCATCTAGTTCTATTGTGAAAGACTAATTATATTTCCCTCCATCCTATCCCATACCCACTTGTTCTATTTTCTACTTTGACCCTGTCCCTTTTCAAAAGTGTTTGCTTCTAACTACCCTCTCCCCCAATCTGCCCTCCCTTCTATCATCCCCCCTCTTATTCCCTTCCTACTATTTTCCTGTAGGGTAAGATACCCAATTGTGAGTGTATGTTATTCATTCCCCCTTTAGCAAAATTCAATGAGAATAAGGTTGTCCCATTCCCTTTCACCGTCCTGCTCCATTGTAACAATTTTCTCTTGCCTCTTTTATATGAGATGATTTGCCCTATTCTATCTCTCCCTTCCTCCTTCTCCCAATATATGCCTCTTTTGGCTCTTAATTTAATTTTTAGATATCGTCCCTTCTTATTCAACGCATCCTGTGTCCTCTGTCTATGTATACATGTACACACATATACATACCCTCACATTTATATTTATACACACCTAAACCCTCCTACACATACATATATGTATGTATACATACACATTTCCTTCAACTGTACTTATATTGAGAAAAGTCTCATGAGTTATAATTATCATTTTTTTCCATGGAGGAATGTAAATAGTTCAACTTTAATAAGTTCCTCGTAATTTCTTTTCCCTCTTTACCTTCTCATGCTTCTCTTGCTTCTTGTATTTGAAAGTCCAATTTTCTGTTCAGCTTTTTTTTCATCAAGAATGCTTGAAAATCCTCTATTTCATTGAATGACCATATTTTCCCCTGAAGCATTATAGTCAGTTTTTTCTAGGTAGGTGATTCTTGATTTTAATCCTAGCTCCTGTGACCTCTGGAATATCATATTCCAAGCCCTTGAACCCCTTAATGTAAAAGCTTCTAGGTCTTGTATTATCCTGATTGTATTTCCACAATACTCACATTGTTTCTTCCTGACTGCTTTCAGTATTTTCTCCTTGATCTGGGAACTCTGGAATTTGGTTATAATATTCCTAGGAGTTTTCTTTTTGGGATCTTTTTCAAGAGGTAATCGGTGAATTCTTTCCATTTCTATTTTGCCCTTTGGTTCTAGAATATCAGGGCAATTTTCCTTGAGAATTTCTTGAAGCATGATTTCTAGCCTCTTTTTGTGATCATGACTTTGAGGTAGCCCAATAATTTCTAAATTATCTCTCCTATATCTATTTTCCAGGTCAGTGTTTTTTTTTCAAGGAGATATTTCACATTGCCATCTATTCTTTTATTTGTTTGGATCTGTTTAATAGTATC
>CM053595.1:322498523-322514580 GCA_028646575.1 Pseudocheirus occidentalis
TTGCCATTTGAGTTAGTCTGTTTTTAAGGTGTTATTTTCTTCAGTCAGGCTCTTGACTCACTTTTATTGATTTTCTTGAGTCATTCTCATTTCTCTTCCCAACTTTTTCCTCTACTTCTCTTACTTGATTTTCAAAATCCTTCTTGAGCCACCCCATGGCCTATAACCACTTCATGTTTTTGGGAGTTTTTGATTCAGGAATTCTGACTTTGTTGTCTTCCTGCTGTTCCATGCTTTGATCCTTTTTGTCCCTGAAAAAGGAATCTATGGCAGGATTGCATTTCTTATGCTTGCTCATGTTACTAGTCAATTACTTGACTTTTGAGTTCTTTGCCACAGTAGAACTCTGCTTTCAGAATGGAGAGAGCTTTGTCCCAAATCACTGGGTCTTTTGCAGCTGCCAGAACAATTAGGAGGGCACCCTTTCTGCAGCCCTCACAGGCTCTGGCATCTGGCCACAGACCCCAGGACCTCCACTCAAGACCTCAATCCAGACCTAAGCAGGTTAAAGCAAGAGCAATTGCTCTCTGAATGGTCACTTGGTCACCCTACAATCTGCAGGCCAGGAGCTCCTGAGGCAGCCACACAGTGGCAGCTGTGCAGCCACCATGCCTCCACCACTTTTTGCCCCAAGGGCAGGGGCCAGACCACGATCTTCCATCCACCCTTGTTTCAACAGAGTTCCATACTAACTTTTTACTTTGTCTTTGGCCTTTATGGGTTGAGAAGTCTGGAAACTGCCACAGCTGCTGGTGCTTCATTCTCCTGAATTCTGCTCTAGCCACTGTTGGTCAGCACGGCCTTGGGGCCAAAACCACACAGCTCATGTGGGGCAAGGCTTGGGTCTCAGCTTGGTATAATAGCCTCTTCCTGCTAGCCTGCCAGGCTGAAGCCAGAGCTGCAGGAAAGTCCTGTTTCTACTCTGCTATCTTGGCTCAGCCCCTGATGGCAGATTCTTTGAAGAAGCATGAGATAACTTGAGTGTGCTCTCAGAGCTCTGTGTGTGTGTGTGTATGTGTGTGTGTGTGCATGTATGAGTGTGCATGTCTGGAGTAGACTCTACACCTATGCTTCATGGATAAAGGGAGATCCCAGTGAGCAAGCTCCTTCTACCTCCTTTCTCCCCCCCTCCCTCAGCTGAGTCTGAGACAGTTTCCCAAGGGCTATGGCTGACCCAGGCTGCCACAGTCAGGACTGTCAGAAGCAGAACTTGAACCCAGGCTTCTACCTTTGAGGTCAGCTTGCTATCCACCACAAGGCCAGTTTTCCCAAGACCCAGCTTGCAGAGTAGGATTTGCCCATTTCTGCTTTCTTCACTTCTAAAAATGAGAGCAGGCATCTGTGGGGATTGGGAGTAGGAAGTGTCCTACCATGGAGAAAACCAACTGTCATATATGAGCCCTCCCCAGTCCATCAGATGTCCTGGTTCTATACAAAGGGCCCATGGTCCACTTGTCCACTAGTGCAGAAACACAGTTCTCAGTCCCCGCATCTGAAACCTCTTTGTCCTCACTTGCCCACTGGGCACTGGCCAGGTTCATTCCCATGCCTTCCCCCACACTCATGTCATCTTTCAGAAATTCAAACAGGGAAGTGTATACACATTCTCTTCAGCTGGGACAAGGTGACTCATTGCACTGCCCTGGCCACTGGTAAGACCCAAACTGAAACACTCAGATTCTTGTCCAGCATAAACACCGCCTGCTCTTGTTTTCTGTGAAACAAGGCTTGGTTCAGGCATTTTCTTTCCTCTGGCCATGTCTGTGTTTGATGGGCATGTGACACAGAGGAAGGCATAATACAAACTTAAAAATATAAACAAGAACAGCAAAAATGGAAAAAAGACAACATCCAAAAGCAGCAACCAGAGACAGGTAGGGAGTGGGCCAAAGGAAAGGCTTCTCCTACAACCTGAATGAGACATTTGTTGGAAGTCTGGTCCGTTTATCTCATTGCAGAGAATGCAAGAACTGTCAGAGCTGGGGGAGACGCTGGGAAAGGGGATCCAGAAGAGCAGAGCTCTAAGGAAACCAGAGAATTACAGGCAGCTGAGTGCACAGTCAGGAATATTTGAGTTAAATGCTGTCTCAGACGCTTGCATGTCACTTATAACCTCTGCCCACCTCAGTTTCTCAACTTGAAATGGAAATAATAATGACTCCTAGCTCCTGCAAGCCTTAAAGAGTCTATGATTGTCCTGATTATCATAGAACTGTAAGGGACATCAGCAACCATCCAATCCAGCTCACTAAAGACTGGAATGACCTGATACTGGAGACTGAAACTAAGGGAACCCAGTGCTTAGGTCTGTTGGATTTTTTAGTTAGGTAGGAAGAAGGAAAGGTAGAGACAGGAGACAACCTTTGCTTGGCAGGTGCAGGACAGTGATAATTGACAACTGGGAGGCCAGAACCTCTTAATTTTTGTCTTTCTAGCAGGTCAAAGTGATTACTATTCATAGGATTCAAGATGTGACCCTGGGGGCTTCTAGTATTTATTGCTCATGAGCACAAGCCCCCATCTGGTTCATTCCCCCACTACTGACTGTGAGGTAATACTTCCCACCATCAGTTGACACAGTGGTATTGATGAGCTTTTAGGAAGAGATGTTTATGGGGAAGATATAGCAAAAAGCCAAGCTTAACCCTCCTTGCCCTCAGGCCTTCAGACACCAGGTCTTGTCTAAGAATGTCTCAAATGCTTCCCTATTTGTTATCATCTCTCTTTGTTTTTTCATTGACATTTAAGCTCAGATGTTCAGGGTAGGTCATCCTGGGTTGCATTCTGAGTTCCATTGTTCTTTAGAATACATTATTCCATCACCTCCTGTGTTTTCTTGTGGGTGAAGAATAGTCTTGTATTACTCAAATTCCCTTCCTTTATTGTCAACAGTCTTTCTCCTAATTGCCTACAAAACTTATGTCTGGATGTCAGTATTTAATTTACCCACCATGTGTCTTAAAGTTAACCATGGGTTGTTGTTTTTTTTAATTCTGGGATTTTAATTCTATGGATCCCACTGGTTTTTAATTTCCTGTGTTCAGAAGTTCAGGGCAATTCTCTTGTATTATTTTTTTTTCATGATGTCCAGGTCTTTGGTTTTGTTGTACTCTTATAGGAAACCTATGATCCTTAGTTTGTTTCCACACATCTTATTTTTGAGATCCACATGTTTTCCTTGGATAGTGAGAATATTTTCTTGTGTAGCCCCAGTCCCCAAACTCATTGGTCTGGGACTTTCCTGTGCTAGCTGGAGAATAATGACCCATGCCTGTGTGACAGGTGAGATGGAGCTGGTGAGAGCAGGAGAGGGGCTAGCCTTTCAGTCTTCTTCAAGTGTTCCTTGGCTTTGGACTTTGCATGTTTTTGGCTTCCAGCTTCAAGAAAGAAGATAGAAGAGGACAGTTCCACTTCAGGTTGCTGAAGGAAAAGACTGTGGGAAGAAGCTGACATCGAAGGAGCTGGCAGCCCCCATCATGCCCCTGTCTGCAGCTTGCTACCCTGGAGCCTTTGGCGAGCTTCCTTTTGGGTGAGGTCAAGGTGTATTTCTGTCTTGGTTGAACTGAGTTGCCTTCCTCCTGACTGCAGAGCCCTTCCGCCCTGTGTTGTCCAGCATATATTCTCACATGCACACTTTCTTCTAATCTCTGTTTTGCACAAATGGGTTTCTTTGCTATTTTTACTGTGTTCATTGTAGAACTGGTATTTGGTGGGAAAGAGACCACTGCTTAGATTGAAAGCTTTGTGGCCCTCCTTCCTCCCAGAACTGATCAGTGATCAGAAGTTAGATTGAGCCTGAAACTCATACCTAGCATAATGATATTTAAATGAGTTTGTTTTTCACTTGATTCAGTCACGTCTGATTCTTTGTGATCCTATTTGGGGTTTTCTTGGCAAAGTCACTAGAGCAGTTTCCCATTTCCTTCTGCGGCTCATTTTACAGATGAGGAAACTGAGGCAGTTAAGTGACTTGCCCAGGGTCACATAGCTAGGAAGTGTCTGAGACCGAATTTGAACTCAGGAAGAGGAGTCTTCTCACCTCATCTAAACCTGATTCCTCACTCTCCAAATCCGTGCTCTCCTGTTCCCCTTGCTTTTAAAGGGGAGCAGTGGGGAACAGGCCCCTGCATCGATGGGATATTCAGTTTCTTTCTCAAGATATTGTTGGAGTCCCCCGGCAGCATAGTCTGTGCACCTGTGAATCTCCAGAACTGGTTGGCAGGTGTTGGTTTGGATGAGTCTTGCCAGGTTCTCTGTCTTGATATGTGTCCAGAGAAGTCAAGGCTAGATCGGGAGCCCACCCTGGGCAGAGACTGTCTTTTGTCTCTGTTCATATACTCAGCACACAGCACGTGTCTCATATATAATCGTTGTCTAAAAAATGCTTAGTGACTGATCTTCATTAGAACATCCCCTCCCTTAATGCATCAGTAATTAGTTCAATTAGTGCAAACATTCCCCTCTTCTGGAGCTTTTGCCTTCCTGCCAGTTTGGGGTGTTGGTTGTTAATAACCAACGACACTGAGCCGGGCCGTGTCTGGAGCTGGGAGGGGTCTTGGGAGCTGTCTCAACCAACCCCCTCAATGATGGGAGGACCCTCTGCTTCCAGACTTGGTGCTGGTCCAGGGTGCCAGCTTAGTCTGTTAAGTTCTGGGCTTGGAATCAGGAAAATACAGGTGGAAATCTGACCTTTCCCACCTGTGAAACCCCACCTGTTTGACCCTGGGCAAGCGCCATGAGCCACTCCCTCCCACATGTGTACCAAGTCACGCCCTGTGCTGTGATCTGTGACTTGCTCTGATGGAGAGAGCTCCCACACAAAGAGTTCTCCATGCTGAGGTAATCACAGCTTCTTCCTGCAGCTCTGCCTCTGCAGGCATAGAAATCTTTGAGAAGATTGTTCTTTTGTGGCCTTCTTTGATTTGATGACACTTTGAGGGCTTGTTCCTAGCAATGGAATTATTGGGTCAAAGGGCAGGATTATTTTTCACTTTTGTTGGTATTGCCAGACTCAGGCTGACCTGAGAATGTGGACTGGTCACGCGGGCCCACCCTAGGGGAGAAGCTGAACCCCAGGAAGGACCCACAGCAATCAATGCCCCTCACCACTCCAATGCTCCACAGCCCTGTCCAGGCACACTTGGATTCTGCTGTCTCCATGCACCTCCACAGTTCACCTCTATGTTAGAAGTCTCTGAATGAGTCCCCCCAGACCCTGGGCAAGGTCACCGGGGCCAGACTGCACCCTAAGGTAGATGCCAGGATGGCAGGACAGGGCTGGGCTCAGCTGAGGCTTGCAGGCTTCAGTCTGGGGGACCGGAGGCACAGACCTCCTTGGTCACCTCATCCTCATCATCTATGTGCTAACAACTAAACTTTCCTCATGGGTTCTGGTGCCATAGGCAGTTCAAGGGTCATTAGCCCCATCTTACAGAGTGTGTGTCTGTGTATGTGTATGCACCCGTATGTGTCCTTTGTGTGTCTCTGTATGTATCTTGGTGGGTGTTCTATGCGTGTGTGTATATGTGTGAGGAGAGACACACACACAGGTGGGAGTGGAGCCAAGCCTTGAACGAAAGTGGGGATGCTAAGAGATGGAGGTGGGGGGGACACACTCTACAAAGACAGGGACATGGGACAGAGAAGGTGAGAGGACACAGGAGGGTGCTGCTGGATCCCAGAGGGCTTGGAGGGGGCTTAGGTGCAGGACATCTGGGAAGGGGCGCAGGGCTCTCGGGCTACCCAAGGCTTTGGATTCTAGACAGAAGAGCTTGTATGTGATCTGGAGGTGATGAGGAGGGCCTTGGCCCCCAGTGGAGGGTGGATGGGAGACCCCTCGAAGACACAGAATGAGGGCAGGGCAGTCCTCTAGAAGGCCCACAGGACTGTGCCACACAGGGTGGGATGTTGTAGGAAGCAGTGGTCAGTGCCCACCATGGTCTTTTCGTGAAAAGATATCCATGTTGTCCTGGAGCCTTGTGCTGCTCTGGAGAGTGAGGCTCAACTCATTGCTGTGGTTTCTGGTTGTTTGAATATAAAAAGTCAGAAGCTCCAGGTGAGCTGGAGGCTTTGGGCCCAGCAGTATGAGCAGCAGCAGGAACTCGTGCTCAGCTGAATTCCGTTGGTGGCTGTGCTGAATATCTTGGTTTAACATCCACCCCCTTCTACCCAAGTAAATCTTCTTTTCTTAACTACATGTTTTGTTTCAGTCTCAAGGCTAAGGTTTCTGGGCTGACCTGAATCAGATTTTTCCTACAACCCCTAGAACTTTCCTCTCATTGCTTTGGTCGGTCCCCAGCATGCCTCAATCACCACCAATGTCCTTGTCAGCATCCTCCTCATCTTCTTTGTTATAACAAGGAAAGGAACACTGCCCACCTGTGCTGCAGACAATTAGCCCCTGTTTGTGGAGGGCACTTTCCAATAGCTTGAGCCATTTGCCAAAATGGCACCTCAGAGAAAATCCCTTGCCCTCTCCTCTCCCATCAGGGCTGTAGAGATGTGGGTCAGCAGAGTCTGCGTGGCAGCCAAGGCCATAATGGCCCTGATAGCACTCCCTGGAGGGCAGCCCCTTGAAGTCCCCACAGAGATATCTGGACAGCCTCAGAGGGGGTTCTTGGTGCAAGCTGATGTGAGAAGGAGTAGGTGGGACCTGGAAAAGTCTTTCATAGGATGGCAGCTCACACTCCTGACTCAGGTTTGAAGGAGATTGGCTCTCCAGCCTGGGACACATGGTGACGCCAGGTTTATTTCTAGCAATGTACTCCCGTTCTGGGGATGTTCCCATCAGCTTTCCTGGATTCTTCATGGAGCAGGCATTCGCTGGGAGGCTGCCCAGTGGATCTGTCAGAACACTCTGTCTTTGGTTCTGATCCAGGGCAGACTTGAGAGCAAAAGATGAAACCCAAAGCCTTGCCAGTGGGAATCATGGCCGCCTGCCTTTTCCGAGGTTTGTGTATCTCAGACCATGGAGGTCAGCACCGATTTCTAGGCCTTGATGGGCCACAGCAGAGGAGAATGTGCCCTAATTCCATGAGCTGTTCATTTTCGAGAGTGAGCTGCTGCTTGGACTGGCAGGAGTGATCCGCACGTAGCCCCTGCATTTCCCATGTGGGCTATCATTGTGATTGATTGGGACTGCCACGGACCCAGTCTGAGGCACACAGAAGGCACTTAGTCACATCTCCGAGGGGGAAGCCACGGCGGCCAGGCTCCCCAGCTGTCGGGTGGTGGTTTGTCCAGATGCTTCAAAGGTCCTTTCTAGCCTTTTATTCTTTTTTCCCCTAATTTCTGTCTTCATTGACTTATCCTCCATGTCTAAGTGGCTGAAGACTGATGTATTTCTACAGATTCATGGAGGGTCTGGACTGAAAGCAACCTCTGAAATCAGCCCTTCTGAACTCCTCCTCTTGTGTGGTCAGCCCCTGCAGCACCAACAGGTCAGAGGGCTTAGCCACAGTGTGGCCAGAGGCTGGTGGCAGAGCCAGGGTCCCACCCCATCTCTCCTCATGCCTCTTACAGAGCTCTTTTCCCCGACCCCCTCAGCCCTCACACTGAAAATGCTTTTAGCTGGTGTTATTCAAATATGATTTGGAATGTCAGGCAATCTAAATCATTCTTCCCTTATAACTGCTACAAGCTTAGCCCCGGGGTAAGTCTTTAATCTTCCCCAAGAGGTAAAATGTCCAGTGTTTCAGTAAACAAACAGCCCATAGGAATGCTACGTTTATTTTAAGTTTTAGGAATCTATGTGGAGGAAGCTGTACTCCATACTCATTAAATCAAACAACTATATTAGGAATCCCTTAACAAAATCCAGGTATTTACAGTAAATTTTGCTTTGGAATGTTGACTCATGTGTGGACAGCTGGGAAATTACTGCCCTTCCCGCTGAGCTGGCTTTGTGCAAGCTGCCCCCTTCCAGGAGGATGCTCGGACATACAGTAAGTGCCGGAAGTGTTGGAACACATGCCTCTTATTTTCTGGTGATAAAAGGTAGAAGCCAGAGACCATAGGCAATGCAGTAAACGGGAATGGCTGCCTGTTAAATGTTCTCCGAGTGGAAGATCCGAATACCCCAGTAGCTCTTAACTGCTGCACTACAAGGTCAAGAACATGATCTGATTGGGAAGACACCGTTGGTAGCTTGAAATGCCCCATCCGCTGCCTGCCCCACTGATGTCCAAGAAACAGAAAACTAACTTGCCAGCCAGGACTTGGCTCTCCAGGCATTCTCTCTGGTCATCCCCCACACCTGGAACTCTCCTCTGCTCCAAATACTGACTCCCTGGCTTCCTTCAAGTCCTAACTCAAATCCCTCCTCCAGGAAGCCTTCCCCTGCTGTCTTAACTCCACTGCCTTCCCCGCATCCCCCGTTCATTATTTCCTATTTATTCTATAGGCAGCCTATTTGTACATATTTATGTGAGTGTGCATTTTCCTAGTGGGCAGGGACCCCCTTTTGCTTTTTTTTTTTTGGTATCTTAGTGCTTAGCACAGTGCTGGGCACGTAGTAGGTGCTTCATAAATATTTACTGATTAATTAATTAGATTTTACATTGGATGCATGAGGCAATTAGATAAACAGACAATCATTGCCATAAAGTACATACTTGAGCCTGGCCAATTTAGTGAGGAATTATTAAGCATTTACGGTGTCCATCCATGGACATTCAAAGGCAAAACTGAAACAGTCATTGTCCTGAAGGAGATGACATGTACTGGAGGGAAACGATGTGCACAGGTGGGTGTGGATGGAATATTTGTGGAAGGCAGAAGTGCTGGCACTTGGGAAGATCGGGAGAGCTGAGGATGGAAGGCAGAAGTGCTCGAACTTGGGAAAGTTGGGAGAGCTGAGGATGGAAGGCAGAAGTGCTGGCACTTGGGAAGGTCGGGAGAGCTGAGGATGGAAGGCAGCGGTATGTGGGAGAAGGAAGCTCTGTGAGGCAGAGGCGAATGGGGAGAACATGCTGGCATAGGCACAGTGAGAAGCCTGGACAAAGGCTTCAAAGTGGTCTGTTTGGGAGCAACACATCTGGCTAGCGGGCTAGTATGAGCCTGGCCAGCATGAAGTGGAGGGAGGCCTGATCAGTCAGACATAGGCTGGAGCCAGAACATATTCTGAACCTTTCAGGTGCCTTTTTCCCTATGCCTTCTCAAACTCCTTATCTCAGGGTGAGTTTAAATGCATATAATAAATTGAATTACAAAGGAAACCAAAGTTTAGTCAAAAAGATGAAGTCATTGTGTCTTTTGTTTTGGTTTCTGTTTTTCCATTCCAAGTTTTCAGAGCCCCTGCCCTCTCCCCCTGGGCTCTGTGAACCCTGTCTAAGGAGCTCAACTTTGGGCTACAAACATCTGTGTTTTATCCCAGACTCCAGAAGGATGCGCTGGAGTTTATTAAACCAGGCCATGCCCAGGTCACATTGGTGCAGGAAGGAAAACATCGTAGGGCTCAGTGAAGGCAGGGACAGAGGTAAAGATGGGGTAAGAAGACTGGCAAGTCGGCTGTTTTCACTGTAGCATCAAGTATAAGAATTATAGGAAATAAGCCTGAGAAAATCACCTCCAGTCAGACCACAAAGGACTTTAAATGTCGGACATAGAAGATTGTATTGTTTCCCAGGGGTAGTATGGAGCCGCAGTTGGCTCTATGCTTATGGTGGGGACTTCTCTATAACCCTAGGAGTGCATTGGCCCCTGAAAGCATGGAAACTGCCCCTTGTACACAACATGCATGGTCCTGGAGGAGAATGGGCTTGGACTTGACCAAATGGTAGAATCTGAGCTCCCAATGACTGGCTGTCCACGAAGTGGAGCTAGCTCCCTGCTGGGCTCTGAGGTGGGTGCTCTTACATAGTTCTGAAGCTGCCTAGCATGTCTAGCTCCTCTTTGGTGTGACACACACACCCACATACACACACACATGCACACCCACACCCACACACAGGCACGCACTTACAATACTAAAATACAAAGTCATTGGGGAGGGAAAGCCACACCACAAGTTAGGAGGGTCAGAAAAGGTGTCAAGATGAAGGCAGGATCTGGGCTTTTTTTTTTTTTTACTTTTAAGGAAGACAGGGACTCTGTGAGGGAGAGATCAGAAACCTAGGAATGGAGACTAGCCAGGAGACAAAAGATGAGATATTGTGACTGTGAGGAACAGAGAAGTCAATTTGGCTGTGTTACAGAGTATAGGAGAGGGAGTACTGTCCAAGGAGGCTGAAAAGGTGAGTTAGGGCAAGATTGTGTTGAGTTTTAATAGAGGATCCTGAGAGGTTAGATGGCAGAGTTAGATGGCACAGATAGATGGCACAGAACACGTGGAGTCAGGAAGACCTGAGTTCAAATCTGGCCTCAGACACTTTCTAGCTGTGTGATTCTGGGCAAGTCACTTAACGCTAATTGGCTTTCCATGTCCCCTACACCCTCCTCCCAAAATAAAAAGAGGAACAGAGGTGCTAGCGGCAACAAGAAGCTCCTGGAATTTATTGAATTAGGTATTCTTATGGTTAGATTTGCTCTTAAAGCAAAAGCAGTGTCTAGGATAGGCCTCCTCCATTAGAATGGCAGTTCTTCGAGGGTAGAGACTGTCTTGGTTTCTTGACTTTGTAACCCTAGAGTCTGGCACAGTGCCTGGCACAGAGGAAGTGCTTGACTAAGTGGCTTCTCCGCATCTAGCTAGTTGGCTCTGCATGGATTGGGATGAGGCAAGGATACCACTCGGAGAGCTGTGGCAGTGATACAGGATGATGGAGGTCTGAACTGGGGACAGTTTGAGGGTGCTGGAAGGGAGACACATGGAAAGATTGGCAATGGTTTGGCAGCACAGGGTAAGGAAGACCAAGCAGTAGAGAATAATGAGAAGGTGTTCAAACAGGAGAGATTGGAGAGATGGTGCTGGCTTTGACAGAAACCAGGATATTTGGAAGACAGCACAGGTTTTTTGAAGGAAAGATGTGGTTTGATCATTTTGAGTTTGATCCGTCTCCAAGATATCCATTTTGGAATGTCCAATAGGCATCTGGTGATTGAATCTCAGGGGAAATGCTAAGGCTGGCCAGATAGATCTGGGAGTCATTAGCATAGGGATTTGTTAAACCTATGGGGGCTTATGAAGTTGGTGAGAGAATTTATGTAGAAGAGTGTATGCCCAGAACAGAACCTAGGACCACCCACCACTGGGGAACCTGATGTGGAGGATGGACCAGTGAAGGAGGTGGAAGAATAGTCAAATACCTGGAAGTTATCAAGAATTCCTTCTTGGAGTTCTGCCATTTGTGACCTTTTTTGTGTTTAACTAGCCCTTGGTGCCGCTGGCCCCTTGCATCCTCACAGCTTCCTGCCTGTGCAGCCAGGAGACCTGGAAGTTGGGTTGTGTCAAGCCTGTCCTTGCAGTGAGGCATATTCACCCCACTGGGCCAAGCCATCTATGGTTCTCGGAGAGGAGATGATCTTTCCTCATCATTTCTACTACTCATTGTAGCACAGTGACAGCAACTCTCTTTGGGGTGTGGATTAGTGTGCATTCACCCAACCAGAAGCTGGCTCCCAAGTTCCTCCTGTGAGCAACCCCACACCCTCAGCTTCCCATCATTGGCTGAACGTGTCTCATGCTTACAGTGTTTTCTTTCTTGGTGTGAAATAAAAATGAACAAAACAATAGCAAGAAATGCTCAAGAAAACATCTGTCCAGGCATGTCTGCTGCGCCCACACCACGCGAGTTCCTAGCGAGCCCCAAAGGCGCATGGACCCGAGGAGATATAGGACTGCCGCCCTTCTCTCAGCAAGCAGGAGGATAGACCGTTCTGACTGGGTGCGCCTGGAGCGCGTTCTCTGAGCTGTGGGGACGCGGGTGCACGTGCTTTTCTGTCTCCGCCGTCCTGTCCTAGGCCCGGACCTCCATCTCCTTCCCTATTCAATGGATTGTTTATGTCAGGCTCCATTCACATACCACCATCACAGAGAAGCCTCTCCTACCCAACTGGATGTTGAACAGGACCACGCGTCTCCCTGGATCCTTACAGCAACCACAGAAGGGAGATTTTTCATAAAAAATTGAGGCAGTGAGAAGTTAAGTGACTTTTCCAGAGTAACACACCCAGTAAGTATCTGGAGGTCTAGGGCTGTATTGGACCCTCGATCCGGGGCTCCCAGGCTGTAAACACAGGTGAGTTTCTGTGATTCAAGAAAGAGCAGACTCCACTGGCCAAGCACAGGCATGGATGTAGCCCGGGACATTGGCTAGGTCTGCACGTCCTGAGGCAGGAACCCCGGGGCAGCGCTCCTCAGCCTGTGAGGTCTCTTGTGGGAAAGTCTAGGAGAGGACCTTGCTTCTTTCTGACGCAGTCTCTTCTAGGCGTAGGTGGAGCTCATCCTTGGGAAGTTCTTTCTTCTGTTGAGCCTCAGTCTATCTCTTTGACACCCACTGAGCCTGGTTCTTCTCTGTTGGGGCAAGCAGAACAATACTGATCCCTCCATTACAGAACAAAAAGAGTTTTAAAATGTGGGTGTGGCTCATTGGGTCTTCTCTTCTCCCATATAAACATTCCCGTTCCTTAACATGGACTCCTTTACCCTAGTTACTCCCTGGTGGGTTTACACACAGGGCCCAAGCCTCTCTTTCAATCCGGACATTCCAAATAACCAATGGGAAACAAAGCCAAGGAAATGAAAATTCAGAATCTTCAGTGAGTCCCTTTGAGTGACCGCATCAAAGCAGATGAACAGAAATCCCCATTCTCTCTGTTTACAACTCAGCTTTAAGTCTGCTACCGGCCGAGGGAGGTCGTCTCTTGGCTTGTCTGCGCCCTAAGCCTAGAACTAGACCGCAGCACTAGCTTCTCCCTTTGAGTTGGGAGTGGGGCATTCCTTAGATGCCTGGCCTTTTGCCATCCCAGGTAGCCCCCGTTTAGATTAAGAGGCCTCTGAATCGTCCCTCAGAGAAAAGGAGCTTTTCCTTGTTACTTTTTTTCCCCACTGGCTTTGTTTAAGAAAACATAATTTTCCCATCTACTGTGGGGCTCTGTGTGAGGCTGTGTTTGGGAATGGACATGAGCTGGGCAGAAGGGGGAAGGGGATGGGGGATTGCTGGCAAGAGAAGTAAACCATGGCTTTGGAAAATAGATGGGGCATCCAGCCTTGTGTTACTTAATATAAATGTTTTTATTCCTAGAAATTGTGCTTCTGCAGAGTCCCGTTTATACAGAGATGCCCAGAGGACAGGCAGTGATAGGGACTGGGCTTCAAAGGGACTTTATAGGCTATCATAGACTGGCAGATATGGGGAAGATCTTGGAAACACAGAGCACAAGAGTCAGAACTGGAGGGGCCTGAAAACAGCACATGGGGTCAAAGACAGTAGTGAGGCCCCCCAAAGGTGGGGGCAAGAAGGAAGAAGAGAGAAGCCTGGTACCAGGAGAGACCAAGTCAGTCACCACCAGAGCCAGGCTGGTCCCGAGGGAGAGGCTAAGGTTTTAGTGAGGAGGTGGTAGTAATGGATCAAGTGAGGGGGGGGGGCAGTTCATATCCTCCCAGGAGAGTCGTTTGTTAAATTTTCAGTGTGGGCATTATAAGACACTGCAAATCACAACTTGATTCAAGTTCTGGCTGATTGTCCAGGCTTAAGAATGCTATAATGCAGATTACACTTAACAGTGCTCTGTGCATTAAACCCCCCCACACACACACCCCTGGGCAAAGGAAGTGTGGGAAGGTGGCACATGTGAGGGCTCATTGAAACAGAATACCAGAGTTCTGT
The DNA here is from genome assembly GCA_028646575.1 of Pseudocheirus occidentalis. NCBI lineage: Eukaryota > Metazoa > Chordata > Mammalia > Diprotodontia > Pseudocheiridae > Pseudocheirus > Pseudocheirus occidentalis. Next base: position 322,512,287 of record CM053595.1, read on the forward strand.
GAGGTCTTAGGATGGACCTTAGCATGCTGGGACCAGGGCCGGGCCAGGGGGAGACCACAGATGACATCCAGCCCAAATCTCACTCACATTGGAGGAAACAAGCCTAAGAGACAAATGGGTCAGCCCAGGTCATGTCAGTGAGGAGGAGAACGCGTTAATGGGGAATTAGGCTACCCTGATAATAGCGTTGCTGTCCTGTATGTGTCAACGGTAGCTGGATGACAGATGAAAGCCTTGGTCAAGCCTTGCATGATTTTAGAGCTGGAGAGGCCTCAGACCTCACGATTTAAACCTCCCATTTGTAGAGAACACCTGGCCCAGAACGGGGAGGGCCCTGCCCAGAGTCAGCCAGTCAGGTGGCGAGTGGGGGACCATGACCTTGAATGCAAGCGGTCCTGACTTCCAATATCTAAGCCCTCGCCCCTGCCCCACCCCCAGCCTTGTCTTGTTGGTGGTGAGGGCGATGCATGTACAAAGTTAGAGACATAGCAGCCCGTGGAGTATGAGGACTCTTCACCTCGGAGCCAAGAGCTTTTCTTTTTTATCCATTTTGACAATTGTATTTCAATATAATTGGTTTCCATTGCGATGCTCTGTGATTTATGTTAAGCATTTCACACTCTTCTGAAAAAGAGATCCATTCGCAATCTGTCTGCTAGGATGCGTCAGGGATCCAGGATGTGAAACAAGGGATGAATGGCTGGGGCAGGAAGCTGAGAGTCAGCCAGCTTGTCTGTCCCAGTTGGGAAGGGTCCTGGCAGGCTTCTGGCCCAGCCTTGTAGGTGGAACCCTATGACCACACCGCCGTCATAGAGGCATGTAGCTGAGTCGTAGACCTTAGCTTCTGCACAGCACCTGGAGGGACAGAGGACTCACTGCCTACCCAGGCATCCATTCCACAGCTGGACCGCCCATCTTGTTAGGATTCTGTTGTCTTTGTTCCCAGAGAGAGGTAGACAGACACACATTCTCGTCCCTGTTTGACAGATGAGGGCACTATACGTGGCCTGTTGAGTGAGAAGAATGGCACCTGTGGTTGTGGGAAGAAGCAGAGACCAAGAGCTGGAGATGGGGCCCGGGCTCGTGCCCAGCTCTGCCTCAGGTGCCCTGTGTGGCACAGAGACACTCACCTCTTCTCTCCACCTCAGCTTTTCAATCTGTTAAATGAGCAGATGGGACCTTCTCCGATGCTAACTCTGTGCTCCTCAGACCGATGATCACCAGTACTACAAGGTTAAAAAAAAGTGTTGCTTCATTATTTATGGATGGAAAGACATCCAGGAAGGTTTCTGCCCCCAGTTCCCAGCCTTCAGAAAAGCAGCATAATGACTACACCCCTCTAAGGGTCCCCAAAGGCAGACTGAGGCTTGGTTCACTCCCTCAGTCCTGGACCTTCTCCCTCTAACTGAGAGACATGAGACACTCTGACCTGAAAGGGGAAGCTCAGGACCTCGGCCTCCCTAGACTGTCAGGCACCAAGCTGCTCTTGGGGAAAGATTTCCCAACTCTTCGTGGGAAGAGGCTCTGGAGTTGGGGCACTCCGAGTTCTGTGTGGGATCATTTTCATAGCAACCAGCATATTTATGTCTCCCTCTGTCTCCTAAGGGAGGGAGGTTCTATACAGTTGGACAGAATAAGCCACAGAGCAGACCCTCTTCTCTCCCCACTGCCCCCACTCTGAGTTGCTGGAGCCAAGGAAAGCATCCTCCTCAGTGAGGGGTGGCTTAGGGGGCTCTCATGCTGCCTCCAGAGGCCAAGCTCAGACCCAGGCTCAGGGCCATCCATACTGAGAGTCCTTAATGGGCAGGGGTGGGCTGCCCTCCAGGCCAGGACCCCCCTGGGGGGCATCACTCCAGACTCATGTCTGTCAGGCCCCACCCTCAGTCAGGGAGGAGACTGAGCCGCAGGGATTCAGGTCACTCCTGCCCCAGACCTCAATGAATACTGCCTGCACCAGAACCCTAGACTTGAAAGCTACAAGTGTTTAGGGGAGTTTAGTGAGTGTTATGGACAGGTATAGATTGGAGACCACTGGAGGCCATTGAGGTTCTTTCCAGCTATGAGTCTGTGAGATGGAAAGGACCTTAGCTCCACTTATCATAGTAGTGGTAGGAGGAGGAGGAGGAGGAGGAGGAGGAGGAGGAAGAAGACGAGCAGGAGGAAGAGTAGCAGTAGTGGTAGGAGGAGGAGGAGAAGGAGAAGTGGTGATAGTAGTAGTAGTAGTAGTAGTAGTAGTAGTAGTAGTAGTAGTAGTAGTAGTAGGGATAGTAGTAGGAGTAGTAGTAATAGTAGTA
>CM053595.1:322515080-322536375 GCA_028646575.1 Pseudocheirus occidentalis
ACTATAGTCGTTGACAACTGAGTCTTTTGTACCCAGTCTATTCCATTGATCCACTATTCTATTCCTTAGCCAGTACCAGGCAGTTTTGAGGACTGCTGCTTTATAACAGAGATTAAAAACTGGTATGGCTAGGCCACCTTCCCTAACCTTTCTTTTCATTAATTGCCTTGATATTCTGGACTTTTTGTTCTTCCAAATGAATTTTGTCACTATTTTTTCTAGTTCTATAAAGTAATTTTTTGGTAGATTGATTGGTATGGCAGTAAAAATATGTAATTTAATTTAGGTTAAATTGTCATTTTTATTATATTAGCTCTACCCAGCCACAAGCAATTGATGTTTTTCCAGTTAGCTAGATCTGATTTTATTTGTATGAAAAGTGTTTTGTAGTTGTGTTCATAAAGGTACTGGGTTTGTTTTGGCAGGTAGATTCCCAAATATTTTATAATGTCTACAGTACCTTTGAATGGGGTTTCTCTTACTACCTCTTGCTGTTGGACTTCATTGGACATATATAGGAATGCTGAGGATTTATGTGGGTTTACTTTTTATCCTGAGACTTTGCTAAATTTATTTGTTGTCTCAAGAAGTTTTTTACTTGATTCTCTAGGATTCTCCAAGTATATCATCATGTCATCTGCAAAGAGAAATAGCTTAGTCTCTTCTTGGCCTAATTTGATTCGTTTGATTTCTTTTTCTTCTCTAATTGCTACTGCTAACATTTCTAGTACCAGATTGAACAAAAAGGGTGATAGTGGACATTTTAGTTGGACCTTGTTGGGTGTGGGCATTTTAGTCACTTTATTTGAATAATTCCAAATTGATTTCTAGTGGCTGTAATGATTCATATTCCTCCCAGAAAGACACTTACTTGGTCCTTCATTAGCCTCTGTATTCTTTGTGGAATCAAAGATTCCCAGGTGCCTATTTTGGATTTATCTTCCTAAAGAGTTTCTATGTTACTCTTGTAGGCTCTTTTCTTCCTGAGACTGTAAAAGTTCTTTCCCCTTTATTGTTAGCCTTTGACTTGATTAGGTTACACCACATTTCCCCTCCATCACATTCATTCCCGCCCGACACCTTTTTTTTAATAGTCTCTTCCATTCTGTAATTTAATTTCTCCAAGAAAACTCTGATTCACCTCCTGTGGAGTATGTGTTGTGAAGTTTACTCCAGGCTGGTTTCTTCACCCTCCTTTCTGTTTTATTTCTGCTTTTGGCCTTTCACTTTCCTGGGGAACATTTATAAAGACATCTCTTAAAGACTCTTCTGTGATTTTTTTGTTGTGGCCACAGCTTGCTGTGTGCATTTGGTCTTCTGGTATTTCTGTTGTCTAAAGTGGTTGAGAAGTGAATCATGTCTTCCAGTCTGTTCTTCTGTCTAAGGGTGTTTGAGTTGCTCCTTTATCATTGAAAATCCACCTTTCTGCATTGATGGTTTGTTGTTGTCATGTCTGACTCTTTGTGACTCTATTTGGGGTTTTGTGGGCAAAGATAATGGAGCGGCTTGCCATTTCCTTCTTGAGTTCATTTTACAGACAAGGGAACCAAGGTAGATCGGGTTAAGGAACTTGCCCAGCAGCACAGAGCTAGTAAGTTACAGAAACCAGATTTGAACTCGGGTTTTCCTGGCTGCAAGTCTGGAATTCTGTGCACTGTGGTGTCCCTTAGCTGCCACAAATGAAAGGGGGCCACTAAACCATACATAAGGATTCCTGCCCGTCTGCCACATACTGAGGAAACCACATATCAACATTGTAAATGTTCTACTGTATTTTTACCTTGCTACATATCTCCCAGTTACATTGTAGCCTGATCGGGCCTCGTTCGTTAGTGGTGCTAGGAATTATTAAATATAATTCCTCTAGGCTGTTCTTCACTTTTCTCTAATGAATTCTCAATCACACAGCATTCTGCCAATAATTTCTGGTCTCACAATTCTTTTTTTCCTTTATTTATTATTTACTTACTTTTTAAATTAGATTTTATGTTTATTTCTAGGTTACAACATTTATTTCCACAAGATTTTAAGTTACAGATTTTCTCCCTGTCGTTTCCCCACATACCACCCCAAAACAGCCATTGCACCGAATACCCCCTTCCCCAATCTGCTCTCTCCTACATCCTATCCCATTCCCCCTCCAACTTTTCAGTAGGGCAAGATGGATCTCCATGCCCTAGTGCATGTATATCTTATTTCCCAGTTGCATGTGAAAATAGTAATAATAAAAAATTTTAAACATTCGATTTTAAAAATTTAAATTCCAGAATCTTTCCCTTCTTTCCTTATCATGTGCCCTTATGAGGAAAATAAGTAATTCAATATAGGTTATACATGTGTAGTTACACAAAACATTTCCATAGTGGATATATTGTGAAAGACTGACTATATTTCCCTCCATCCTATCCTGCCCCTCACTTGCTCTATTTCCTACTTTGACCCTATACCTTTTCAAAAGTGTGTGCTTCTAACTACCCTCCCCCATCTCCCCTCCCTTCTATCATCCCCGCTCTTATCTCCTTATCCCTACTTTCCTATAGGGTAAGATACCCAACTTATTGTGTATGTTATTCCCTCCCTAAGCCAAATTCAATGAGAGTAAGGTTGGTCATTCCCTTTTGCCTTCCTGTTCTTCCCCTCCATTGTAACAGTTTTCTCTTGCCTCTTTTATATGAGATTATTTACCTTATTGTGTCTCTCCCTGTCTCCTCTCATTATATTCCTCTGTCACCTCTTAATTTTACTTTTTTTTAAAATATCATCCCTTTCTATTCAATTGATCTTGTGCCTGACCATAAAAAATTTACTTTGTTGACAAAGATCAAAACATGAACTAGAAGAAGACAATGACATGAAAACAACTATAAGCAAAGCCTCAAGGAAAATTGCAAATGGCAATACACCCAAAAAGAATTCTAGAAGAGCTAAAAAAACCACAATTTTTAAAAAATGGAATAAGAGAAGTAGAGTAAAAATTAGAAAAAAATAAATGAAAGAAATGCAAGAAAATTATGAAGAAAGAATGGACAGCTTGGCAAAAGAGGCACAAAAAATACAGAAGAAAATAACATCTAAAAAGGCAGAATTAGCCAAATGTAAAAAAAAAAGGTTAAAAAACTCTGTAAGAAGGGGCAGCCAGGTGGCACAGTGAATAGAGCACCCACCCTGGAGTCAGGAGGACCTGAGTTCAAAACTGGCCTCAGACACTTAACACAAAAACTAACCATGTGACCTTGGGCAAGTCACTTAACCCCAATTACCATCCCCCCAAAAAAAGGCAAAAAAAAATACATTTGTAAGAAAAAATAATTCCCTAGAAATTAGAATTGGTTAAATAGAAGCTAATGACTCCATGAAACAGCAAGGAAAAATATTACGAAGTCAAAAGAATGAAAAAGTAAATAAAATGTGAAATATCTCATCAGGAAAAGAACCAGCCTGGAAAATAGACTGAGGAGAGATAATTTAAGAATTATTGGACTTCCTGAAAGTCATGATAAAAAGAAAAAAAGATAGATATCATATATTTTTAAAAGTATAAAGAAAATTGTGCCAGTATCTTAGAGATCTCAAAATGAAAATTTCTACTAATGTAGTCAAATTCCAGAGCTCCCAGGTCAAGGAGAAAACACTGCAGACAACTAAAAAGAAACCATTCAAATATCATGGAACCACAATCAGGATCATACAAGATTTAGCAGCTATCCTTCTAAAGGAGGAGAGCACTCGGAATATGATATTCCAGAAGACGAGGGAGTTAGGATTACAACCAAGAATAATGTATCCAGAAAAACTGATCATAATTCTATGATGGAAAATGGATATTTATTGAAATAGAGGAATTTCAAGAAAATTAATGAAAAGGCCAGGGCTGAATAGAAAATTTTAAATTCAAAATAAGACTCAAGAGGAGCATTAAAAAAAAAGGTAAACAGGAGAGAGAAATCATACGCAGTTTACTAAGGTTAAATTACTTACATTCCAAAGAACTTTATCCTTCTTAAGGATGTTAGAAGGACTCTATTTAGAGGGCGTAAGTGTGAGTCTATTATGTTGACAATCTCAAAAGAAAAAATGAAAGGATAAGAAAGAGGGATGTACTGGCAAAGGGGGAAGGGAGAGGAAGAACTTGAAAAATTGTCTCACATAGGAGAGGCATACAGGAAGAGTTTTTACAATGCGGGGGGGGGAGAGAATGGATGTGAGTGATACTTAAACCTCTCCCTTTTGAACTTGTTAAAAAAGGGGAAGAATACACAGATACAATTATATAAATATATACATTTATATGTGTGTGTGCCTTTATACATCTGTGTATGTGTGTATATATAAATATATACACATACAAACATATATATGTATACACAACCTCATTTGAGCATTGAAACCCATTTTACCCAACTAGGAAGTAACAAGGGAAGGAACTAAGAGAAAGTGGGGTGCAAGAAAAAGGGAGGCAGTAGTCAGAAGCAAAGCAGAATTTTAAAGGAGAAACAAGGTTTAAAAAAAAAACAAATAAAAGATGGAATGGAGAAAAACACACAATTATCAGTCCTAACTGTGACTGTGAATGGAATGAACTTCTCCATAAAATAGAGGAATAGAAGAATGACTATGAAACATGAATTAAGCAATACCTTATTTATAAGAAGCGCACTTGAAACAGAAGCACAGTGTGGGCACACACATACAGAGTTACAATGAGGAGATGGAGCAGAATCTTTTATGCTTCAGCTGAAGCCCCCCCAAAATACAGGGGGACTAATCATGATCTTAGACAAAGCAAAACAAACCTAATGAGATAATTAGGGAAATATATATTTTGCTAAAAGGTATCAGACAATAGGGAAGCTGGGTGGTCCAGTGGATAGAGCACCATGATTGGAGTCAGGAAGACTCATCTTCCTGAGTTCAACTGGTCTCAGACACTTACTAGCTGTTTGACTGTGAGCAAGTCACTTAACCCTGTTTGCCTCAGTTTTCTTATTTGTAAAATTAGCTGGAGAGCAATAGGTAAAATGTTGCAGCTCCTTTGCCAAGAAAATCCAAATGAGGTTTCAAAGAGTTGAACATGATGGAAATGACTAAGCCACAATAAAAACCATAGACAGTGAAGTAACATTAATCTTAAACATATATGCACAAAATAGTCCAAATTCTTAAATCAATTGAAAATTAAATTAATTACAAAAGGGAATAATTTGCCCCTCTCAGCACTAGATAAATCTAACAGTTTAAAATACGAAAAAAGTGAAAGAGATTAATGATATTTTAGAAAAGTTAAATATAGTAGATCTCTGGAGAAAACTAATAGAGTAGAATAGAAAGGATATACCTTTTTCTCGGCTGTACATGGGGCCAAAAATTGACTTTGGGCATGAAAACATCATAAAGAAGAAATGTTAAATGTACCCTTTGCAGACCATAATGCAATAAAATTGCATTCAATAAAAGGCATTGGAAGCATGGATTAAAAATCAATTTAAAACTAAATAAGTTTACCGTGAAGAATGAGGGAGTCAAAGAATAAATTTTAAAAATCAGCTTCATTAAAGATAGCAACAATGAAATTACATACATATAAAATCAATAAAAGAAAGAGCAGATCAGTGAACTGGTCATAGATCTAAAAATAATAAAAGAACAAATTAAAGCCAATTCAAAACCAAAATAGAAATCCTGAATATTAAGAGAGATTAATAAAATTAAAAGTAATAAAAGAACTACTAAATAAAACTAGAAGCTGTTTTAATTTTAAAAGATAAACAATTGGTTAATTTGATTAGAAAAAATATTAGCACTAACAAAAACAAAAAGAGTGAATGCAGCAATGACGAAGATGAATTGTTTCAAAGTTATTTTGCTCAATTAATAAAACTGACTGTCTAAAAGAAACAGATGATTATTTGTAAAAATACAAATACAAATTGCCTCAATTAACAGAAGAGAACATAGAAATACACAGCAAAAAGAAACTGAACAGCTTATAAGTCAGTTCTCTAAGAAAAAAATTCCTGGGACCGGATGGATTCACAAGTGAATTCTTCCAAATGTTTAAAGAAAAATTCATTTTAATCCTATATAAACTATTTGAAAAACTAGGTAAAGAAAGAGTCCTAAAAAAAAGAGTAAAAAACCCTATATATTCTAAAATGTTTATAGCAGCTCTCTTTGTAATGGTAAAGAACTGGAAATTGCAGAGATGCCATCAATTGGAGAATGGCTAATCAAGTTGCAGTATATGATTGTGATGAAATAGTGTTGTGTTATAATACGAAATGATGAGCAGGATACTTTCAGAAAAACCAGGGAAGATTTCTATGAACTGATGCAAAGTGAAGTGATCAGACCCAGGATAACATTGTGCACAGTAACAACAATATTGTGGTTATCATTGACTCTGAATGACTTAGCTACTCTGACAGACACAATGTACCAAGGGAATTTCAAAGGACACAAGACAGAAAATGTGATCCACCTTCAGAAAGAGAACTGATGAACTCTAAACGCAGAGTGAAGCAAACTTGTTCACTTTATAAATTTTTCTTTTGTTTTCTTTTGTTATGAACACACCTAATATATGAATATGTTTTGCATAACTTCACATATATAATGAGTAGCGTATGACTCACCTTCTCAATGCGTGGGGGAGGGGTTGGAGAGAGAAAATTTGGAACTGAAAATTTAAAAATTAATTTAAAAAAAAAAAGCTCCAGGTATGGATGCAGGTGACCAACAAAAGATCTGAGAACCACCCTGGTGAAGGCCAGAGCCTGGCCATTAGTACAGTGACCACCAGGCCTGTGTGTTGGTCACAGCCACTCCTGTAGAATGTCTAGGGAGAGGTAGAGGGTAGAAGGACAGAAGGATGGAGGGGGGAGGGAGGGAAGAAGGAAGCTCCCACTGTGTCCCAAACACCATGATAAGCACTTTATAAATATCTCATTGGATCTGCACAACAGCATTGCAAAGTAGGTACTGTTATTATTCTCATGTTACAGCTGCGGAAACGGAGGCAAACAGATGGTTAAGTGACTTAGCCAGGGTCACACAGTCAGCAAGTGTCTGAGGTTGGATTTGCACTCTAGTCTCCTTGTCTTCATACCCTACACTCTGTCCACTGCTCCACCACCTACCCAAGATTAAGTAAAATGAAATGATCTCACCTCCGTGATTCCCAGATCTGGATAGAGACAGCTCGGCTTGTTCTCCATGCAACGGGGGCAGGGTGATGGAGCATCCTGGGTCTGGAATCAGAGGGCCAGCTCTGCTCCTTGCTTCCACTGTGGACTTGCCCCATTGCTGTTCCTTCTGATGTAAAATGAGTAGGCTGGACGTGTCCTGCTCCCTGGGACCGCTACGGGCCCGACAGGCTTGCATGCCCTGCCTCCCCCAGCTTTGTTTTTCTTTTTTAAGGGGGGAAGGCAGGGCAGTTGGGGTTAAGTGACTTGCCCAAGGTTACACGGCTAGTAAGTGTTGAACGTCTGAGGCTGGATTTGAACTCAGGCCTGACTGCAGGGCCACCTTCACTGTGCCACCCAGCCACCCCTCCTCCCCCAGCTTTGATGTTGTAGTTGTGAGTCTGAGAGACTGGGATATGGCACAAAGTGTACTTTAGGTCAAGCTTTCTCTTGGAGACTGAAAATGGCTTTAGGGAACTCTTGTCTCTTAGGTCACATGGTCTAACAAGCCAGAGAGAGAGAGAGAGAGAGAGAGAGAGAGAGAGAGAGAGAGAGAGAGAGAGAGAGAGAGAGAGAGAGAGAGAGAGAGAGAGAGAGAGAGAGAGAGAGAGAGAGAGAGAGAGAGAGAGAGAAACAGAGACAGAGACAGAGAGAAGAGGGGGATGGAGAAGGGGAGGATGGTATCCCTGGGAGCTGCTGCATTTGGCTTTCTGATGAGGTCTGGGGTATCATGAGGCTGTCCACCACCTGCTCCTCAGCAGGCTTTGCCCTGACCCCTTTCTCCTTTCCTGGTTATTATAAACAGGGGGCTCTTTAAAGGAGAACTGTTTATAGGAACAGGGTCCTAAGTGTTCCTTCTCAGAACCCAGATGCTTGGGCTGACGGCTGCCTGTTTGATCTTCATTTTATGAGGGTCTGATAAATGGTCCTGACACCTGGTGATTGAAAAGTCCCTATTGGGAAACTGACCCTAGTGTCAAACGCTGCGGCCGCCCTCCCTGGCTTGTGTCTCTCCTGTCTCCTCTCTACCTCATTGGAAGCTGTCAGCAGTGAAGGCCGATGCTGTTGATTAGAACAGAGAAAAGGGAAGGCTTTGAGATTTCCAAAGCACATTGTGTAGACGATCTCATTAGAGTCTCACACCAGCGTTTTTAGGCAGGTGCTGTTCTTGTGCCCTCAAGAAGGAAATGGCAAAGCCACTCCAGGCAGGGTCTTTGCCAGGAAAACCCCTAATGGGGCCATGGAGCCAGACATGACTGAAATGACTGAACAACCCACAGGATCACTCCTAATTCACAGACGAAGGAACTAAGGCTGAGATTCATGGTCCCCAGAGGTGGGATTTGAACCCAAAGCCTTCCTGTCCCTAGCTGTACCTCTTCCCTCCACACTAGAAGGGGCCCCAGAGTCTACAGCAGAGGCTGCTTCTAATCTGGAGTCTGCTGCTGCAGGAGATGCAGCCTTGGACACAGCCAAGCATATCTGAACCAATCTCTTCTTCTGCACACCGAGTATGATAAGAGTGTGGGGTTGTGTGTGTGCACACATGTGTGCCTCTGTGTGTGCACATGTGTGTCTCTGTGTGCAAATGGGTATCTGCAGCACACATGTGTGTGCATGTGTGTCTCTGTGTGCACATGTATGTCTGTGGGAGGGGAGTCATATTAGCTGCTCTGGAAAGCCCCTGGCCAGCGGGAGCCTTTGTTCCTCCTGGTGTGAGTGTGGGCAGATTCCTGACCCTTAGCTTCCACCTCTGTAAAGCAGACTTGTTCTGGATGGTCTCCTTTCACTCCAAAGCTCTTCTTCTGCCCAGGCCTGATGCCGCTAAACCCATTGACTTTAGGCCTTATGAGGAGCTGACTGACGGATGCCAGACCCTGCATGCCATAGCACCATAGAATGTCAGCTCTGGAACCATAGAGTTTTCCTTCAAACCCTGGCCAGGGAATTCCCCCCTGGCAGTAGTAGCTCAGGTTTATGTACTACTTTTAAGTCTATAAAATGCTTTCTTCTTGCAATCCTGTGAGATATCTGGTAAATAGGTAGGTATTACCTCCATTCTGCAGACGAGAACACTGAGATGCAGAGAGACAGTAACTTTCTCAGGGTCACATAGCCAGGAAGCGCCCAAGTCAGAACCTTCCTGCCCTGTCTCTGGGATAACCTTAAAAAGTGGTGCCCCAGCCTCTACTTGAAGGGAGCTCACCCTTCCAAGACAGCACTTTCTTCTTCAGGACAACTCTTACTATCAGGAAGTTTTCCCTGACCTCAAGCCCAAACTAGTTGGTTAAGGGGCCTAAAAAAGGCTATGGTTGGAGGTATCCTATATACAGTATTCTATTATTTTGTTAATGGGAATCTCAATGGAAAATTCTATATAAGAGATCCAGAAGAAACATAAGGAAAACCTTAAGGACGAATTGTAAGACATTTATTAAGGTCAGACTATTTATTTTATATACATACAAACACACCCATTGTAATGCCAAGCAAAGGCAACTTCCAAGGTTTGGATTACCAGCATAGCAAACCCCATTTATTCAGCAAACATTCACAGAACAGAGAAAGTCACAATACAGTATAACTCAATTCGTTAGGAAGTAAGTTCTCAATTCAATCCAGGAACTACTCCACCCCTAGACAGTACATTGATTTAGTCAGTCAAAGTCTCTTCTCAAATGGAGATCAGTTCCCAATCATAAACAAAGTACATTCATTTGGTCAATCACAGAGCACAAAAAAAGGCCAAAGGTTTCCCACCCTGGGACTCAAAGTAATTATAATACCATCCATTAACACCAAACACTTTCTCAAAAGGGAGCAGGAGAGCACAAAAAGGCCATCAACCTTTAAGCCATAACAAGGTCAAGATAATATCTCAGCATGGAAAGACCAAGGAAAGGCCCTTCTTTCATCTTCACTGGAGGCAAGCCCTCAGCAATCTCAGTTCCTGGGAAGACAAGGCTCAACAAACCCATAGCCAGTGTTCTCAAGTTACACTCTGCCTGTAGAACAGTCCCATAACCCCTGAAAATATCAGCAAGGCCCCCTTCCAGGATTTCTGTGAACATACAAGAAAGTCCTTCAGGGCTTCTGAACCAAAATCCCAGGGTTCCAGGACCTCTACAACAGCAACACTGTCCTTCCCCATCAGATGAATCTGGAAAAACAACATCAAAACAGACAGACAAAATACCGGCATCACAGCCATGCCTCCTCAGTTCTCATCAGCTCCGGGTGACAGTCCTGGGCAGCTCCAACAGACTCTCAGCAGTCTCTCTCAGCAACTCAGGCTCCACAACACTGGATACAGCCCTCCCCAAAAGTTCTACTTCTGGCCTTCTCTGGGCTTGAGACTTTCTTTCAATTCATGGCTCCTCCCATTCAGCCCCCTCTCTTCATGTCAACAAGTCCATCCCACAAGTGGGATTCACAAGCTTTGGGTCTTAACACTCAACCCAAAAGCCAAGTCAATTCAGGGGCATCTCCAAATTCTATTACCATTACACCCATACATACATATATACATATATGTGTATATATATATATATATGTATGTATGTATATGTATACATCTATATGTATGTATATGTATGCGTGTATATATATATGTATATACATAAATATGTATATGAAAATGTTATCGGTATCCTTAACACTGTCATCAATACTAAGGTAGTTTGAAAGAAAGTTTGATGGAATGATTATGAAAAGCAAAATAGTGTAGGAAAAAGATAAAAGGGACTACTTATATTATAAAAATGGGCTGTGAAAGGAAGAACTAATACAGAAGAAGCAGGTCAGGGTGGAGAGCTTGTAATGTTGGAGCCTTGCTTTCATCTAGGTTGAAGAGGAAGCAACATGTACATTTGGAAGAGTGTAGAAGCCTTCTGAATATATAGGGAGGTGAGAAGAATGGGGGGCAGGGTGGGAGAGGAACTTTTAGATGGGTGTGTGGACTGGGATTTGGGAGGGTGGGAGAGAATGAGGGGGAGCACACAAGGCAAAAGGAACAGGCCAAAAAGACGCTGAGAAAGAACAGTGAGTAAAATTAAGATGGAGGGAAATTCACAGATAGTAATTATAACTTTGAATGTCAATGGGATGTTTATAGTGGTTCTCTTTGTGGTGGCAAAGAACTGGAAATTTCAGGGATCCCTATCAATTGGGGACTGGCTGAGCAAGTTGTGCTGTATGCTTGTGATGGAATACTGTTGTGCTATAAGAAATGGTGAGCTCAATGATCTTAGAAAGGCATAGAGAAACTCACATGAAATAGTGAAGAGTGAAGTAAGCAGAAACAAGAGAACATTGTATACAATCACAATATTGTATTAAGAACATCTTTCAATGACTAAGTCATTTTGACTATTATAAATACACAACTTAAAAATAAAGTACACAGGAAGACAGATACTATGTGCACCCAGAGAAAGAACTGATAAAGTATGTATACAATAATTTTATGTATGTATACACATACATATATATATACATACATATGTACATACATATATAAATGTGTGTATTTGGGTATATGTGTGTATATGCACACACACACATATACACACATATTTGCCTAATAGTAGCTATCTGTAGGGCAGGGCAGAGGAGGAAGAAAAAAAAAAGAAATGTACATGGTAAGTGTTATATATTAATATAAAAGTGGGAACTGGAACCAGAAAGATAGAGTCTCTGATATTGAAATTCCCTGCCCCAATGCAGATGAGGAATGTAAACCTGTAAGTGTGAGTTCAGAGAGTTTTTTGAGATCACTTGGAGTTTAAGTGACTTTCCCAGGGTCTCACAGTCTATATGTGTCAAAGTCAGTTTTTGCCTAAAATCCTCTTCAGCATGCTCCCCCCCCATTAATTTCCCTATTAAAATGTGGTACTCAAAATTGAACTCACCTCCTTGGGTATACATGATACTTCCCTAGTCCTGGGCATGATCCTTTTTCTTTTCTAAAGAGTCCCAGATAAAATGATCTTTTGTGGCTCATGATGAGCACACAAATCCCAATGACTCTGGAGTTTTTTCAAACAAACTGCTGTCTAGCTGCCCCCTTCCCAGTCTTGGATTTATCACCTTGTTTTTATATATCTTTACATTCAGTCCTGTTAAATTTCATCTAATAGTACAGAACACAATGTCAAGGTTTCTTTAGATGCTGACTTTGTTAGTCCAAATGCCAGCTGCCCCTGGCAGCTTGGGCTCAACTACAAACTCAATAGCTCTAATCCATTAGAAAAAAAATATATGAAAGAAAACTGTGATGAAATAGCATGCCAAAATTTCTGGGATACAGTCAAAGTCATCCTCAAGGGAAAAATCCAGACCTCTGCAAACACACATTAACAAAATAGAAAGAGAGATTAATGAACTGAAAAAGTTTTTTAAATAACTTTAAAAACCCTAGAAAGTGAACAAATACAAAAGAGGAAATATTAGAAATTAAAGGGAAAATAGCTAACTGGAACCCAAAAAAGTAGAAATGAAAAACCAAAAGCTTTTTTAAAAGACTACTAAAAATTGATAAACCTTTAACCAATTTGACTAAAATGATAGAAAATTAAATCAAAGTAGTAGTTAAGCAAGGTGAAATCCCCAAATCTGAAAAACAAAAATATTCAGAACCTGTTATGAAGACTTTTTGTCAACAAAACTGAGTATGCAGAAGAAAAAGAGAAATATTTTCAGAGGTATAATGCATCATATTAATAGAACACCAAATAGAGATTTTATCTGACCCAGTCTCAGAAAGAGAAATAAAATTAACCCTATGTTGTTTCCCCCTTTAAACTGTAAGTTCCTTGAAGAAAAATGTGGTCTTTCTTTTTGTTAATTGTGTTTCTAGCTTAAGACAGTGCCTGACGCCTAGTAGGTGCTTAATTAATGTTTATTAGATTGGATGTATTCTTGACTAAACAAAGGATAGTAGCAATGCAAAAGATAAAGTAGAAAACTTTGATTACTTGAAACTGAAAAGTTTCTGCAGAGACAAAATGAGTGTACCTAGGACAAGAAGGAAGGTGCTCAAATAGGAAAAAATCTTTGTACCAAATTTCTGTATTAAGAATTGGATATCCAATGTATAGCAACAATTAACATGTGTATGTATTGCTAGATGTGTATACTTAACATATATGTTTATATATGTGTATATAAATGAATAACCATTATGTATACTATATACTACATTTAGCAGCATGTGTGGGGGGGTATGTAGTTATATATTTATAAATATGGCCACCTTGTTATGGAGGGGCTTGAGTTGGTCAATGAAACTAAGCTAAGTCATGCAGGATTATCCAAGATGGGCAGGTTATAGTGGAAAGTTCTGACCACAGGTAATCCACTGGAAATGGAAATAGCAAACCACTCCTGTATCTTTCCCAAGAAAACTCCATGAGCAGCATTAAATGATAAAAGACATGACACAGTAAGGTGATCAGCTCACATTGGAAACTGTCTGATGTGTTGCTGGGGAAGAAAAGAAGACAACTACAACTCTAGTAACCAATGAAATGTCTGAACCAAAGGCAAAATGGAGCTCAGTTGTAGATAGTTCTGGTAACAAAAGGAAAATCCAATGCTGCAAAGAGGAATATTGCATGTGACCCTGGAACGTAAGAGCTATGAACCAAGGTAAGCTGCTAGTGGTCAAACAAGAGATGGCAAGATTAAACATCAACATCTTGGCTGTCAGGGAATGGGTAGGAATGAGTGAATTTAATTCAGGTGATCACTATTCTACTGTGAGCAAGCGTCCCTTAAGAATTGGAGTAGCCCTCAGATTCAATAAAAGGATAAGAAAAGTAGTACTCAAAGATGACAAAATGATTTCTGTTTGAATCCAAGGCAAACTGTTCAACATCACGGTAGGGCAAGTCTACGCTCCAACCACTGAGGCAGAAGAGGCTGAAGATCAGTTCTTTGAAGACTCATAACATCTTTGAGAAATAACACTTTAAAAAATATGCCACATTCATCATAGGGGATTGGAATGCTAAAGGAGAGAATCAGAAGATAATTGGAATAATAGAGAAGTTTGTCCTTGGAATGCAAAATGAAACAGGGCAGAGACTATTAAGAGAATTTTGTCAAGACAACTCACTGGTTTTAGCAAACATCCTTTTTTTAAGAGCCCGAAAGGTGACTCTGCACGTGGATATCAGCAGATGGTCAATATCAAAATCAGACTGATTATATATTCTATAGCTAAAGGTGGTGAAGCTTTATGCAATCAGTAAAAACAACACCTTGAGCTGACTGTGGCTCAGAGCAGGAGCTTCTTAGTGCAAAATTTAGACTTATATTGAAGAAAGCAGAGAAAGCTATTGGACCATATAGGTATGGCCTAAATAATACTCCTTATGAATATGAAGTAGAAATGATGACTAGACTTAAGGGACTGCATCTGGTAGAGTGCTTGAAGAACTATGGACAAAGGTTTGCAATATTATGCAGGAGGCAGCAACAAAAAAAAGCATTCCAAAGGGAAAAAAAGAGCAAAGAATCAAAATCGCATCTAGCAAGGCTTTATAAATAGCCAAGGAACAAAGGAAAGGGGAAGGAGAAAGGGAAAGGATGCACAATTCCAGAATATGACAAGTAGATATAGAAGTTTCTCTTAAACGAGTTATGCAGAGAAACAGAAGAAAACAACGGAATAGAAAAGATAAGATCTCTTGAAGAAAATTATAGATATCAAAAGATTTTGTGCAAAAAATGGGCTTGATGAAAGATGAAAATGGTAGGTACTTAAGAAAAATAAATAATAAGAGATGGCAAGAATACCCAAAAGAAATCTATGTAAGAAAGATCTTAACACAACTGATAACCACAGTGATGTAGTTACTGACCCAAGGCCAGACTTCCTACAGAATGAAGTTGAATGGGACTTAGGAAGCATTGTTAACAACAAATCTAATACAAGTAATGGAATTCCAGCTGAACTATTTAGAAATCCAAAACACTGATATAGTTAAAGTTTTGTACTCAATATGCCAGCAAATTTGGAAAATGCAGCAGTGGCCTTTGGATTGGAAAAAATCAATTTATGTCCGAATCCTAAAGAAAAGCAATGCCAAGGAATGGTCAGTTACCAAACAGTTGGATTCATTTCACATCATACCCAAGGATGTTTAACCCTAGTTTCAGTAATATGTGACCTGAGAATTACCTGAAGAGCAGGTTGTTTTTTGAAGAAGAAGAGGAACCAGAGACCAAATTGCCAAGATTTGCTGGATTATAGAGAAAGCAGGGGAATTTCAGAAAACAAAATAAAACAAAATCTACTTCTGCTTCATTGACTACACTAAAGCCTTTGACTGTGTGGGTCACAAAAATGTGGTAAGATCCCAAAGAGATGGGGGTATCATATTATTTTACTTATCTCTCCTGACGAACCTGTATGAGGACCAAGAAGGAACAGTTTAAACCAAATATGAAACAACTGCTTTAAGATTGGAAAAGAGCCAGACACTTAACACAAAACAGACACTTAACACAAAAAAATCTAGCTGTGTGACCTTGGGCAAGTCACTTAACCCCAACTGCCCTCCAAAAAGCAAAATAAATAAAAGATTGGAAAAGAGCATGACAAGGCTATATAATCGTCACCTTATTTAACATATGCAGAGTACATCATGCAAAATGCCAGAGTGGAAGAATCAAAAGCTGGATTTAAGTTAGCTAGGACAAACGTCAACAATCTCAGATATGCTGGTCATACCACTCTGAAGGCAGAAAGTGAAGAAGATTTAAGAATCCTCTCAATGAGTATAAAAGGGGAGGATGTAAAAGCTGCCTTGAAGCTTGACATTAAAAGACAAAACTAAGATCTTGGCAACTAATCCTATCACTTCTTGGCAACAGAGGGAGAAGAAATTGAAGCGGTGTCGGATTTTATATTCTTGGGGTCAAGGATGACGGCAGCCATGAAATTAAAAGATGCTGTTTCTTGGAAAGAATGTTGTGGCAAATCTGCATATCACACTAAAAAGCAGAGCCATGACCTCCCTATAGTCAAAGTCATGTTTTTTTCTAGTAACATTGTTTGGCTATAAGAGTTGGACTATAAGGAAAACTGAGCGCTGCAGAATTATGCTTGCAAGTTATAGTACTAGAGAAAACTTTTGAGAGTCCCTTGGACATCAAAGAGATAAAATCAGTCAATACTTGAAGAAACTAATTCAAACTATTCACTGGAAGGTCAAATGCTTCAGCTGAAGTTTAAATACTTTGGCCAATAATGGGAATATGAGACTCATTGGAAAAGCCCCTGATGTTGGGAAAGATTGAAGGCAAAAGACAAAATGGAAGGCAGAAGCTGAGACGGATGTATAGGGTCATGAAGAATCAGATAGTACTGAATAACTGAACAACAACAAGAGTAGCCATTTCTCAGTTCAAAGCCAAGAAATAGGCTGAAAAAATAAGCAAACACAAGGATCATGACCATAAAAATGTTTTGTAGTGACAGGGGAGCTAAAGATATAAACTCAAAAGACATCAGTATGAAAAGAGATACATGCAATACCCCGAAAAAACTGGAGTAGCCCTCAGAGTCAATAAAAGGATAAGAAAAGTAGTCTAACTAAAAATGCTAATTGGACACAAGCTCAACTAAAGAAAGTGTAGTGTGGTAGAGGAGTAATTGGGGAGGGGGTTGCAACATAATTATGAAAAGACAACTAACAGCCTAGTAAAAGAAGTACAAAAATACTGAAGAAAATGACTTTCCAAAAACACATTGGCCAAATAAATGAAGTACAAAACTTCACTGAAGAAAAGTAGAATTTGTCGAATGGAAAAGGAAGAACAAAATCTCACTGAAGAAAATATCTCAAAATTAGAATTGAACAAATAGAAGCTAATGACTCCATGAGATGTCAAGAAAAACAAAAACAAAAAAATCACAAAGTCAAAAGAATGAAAAAATAGAATGTGAAATATTCCATCAATAAAACAACTAGCCTGGAAAATCAATCAAGGAAAGATAATTTTAAAATTATTGGACTGCCTGAAAAGCATGGTTAAAAAAAAAAGCTTAGACTTTATATGTCAAGACATTATCAGGGAAAACTTCCCTGATGTCTTGGAACCAGAGGACAAAATAGAGATAATCCACTAATCACCACCTGAAAGAGACCTGATAGTCAAATTCCAGAACTCCTCAGTTAAGGAGAAAATACTACAAGCAGCCAGAAAGAAACTATTCAGGCGACCTGAAGCCACAGTCAGGATCATACAGATGTAGCAGCTGCCATTATAAAGGAGCGGAGGGTTTAGAATGTGATATTCCAAGAAGCTAGGTTTATAACCAAAAATAACGTACTCAGAAAAACTCAGTATGATTCTTCAGGGGAAAAATATATATATATATATTCCCTGAAAAAAATATAATATAATATATATAAATATGTATGTGTGTGTGTGTGTGTGTGTGCTTCAAGAGAAGCATAAAAAGGTGAACATAAAAGAGAAATCATAAAGGACTCAGTCAGGTTAAACTGCTTATATTCCAGTATAGGAAGAAGACACATGTAACTACTAAGAACTATCATTATTAGGTAAGTTAGAATGAGTCTACTTAGAGGACATTGGTATGAGTTGATTATATTGGGATGACCTAAAGAAATGAAGTGAGAAAAGGGGATGTATTGGGAAAAGGAGGAAGAAATAGAAGAGAGGAAATATTGTCACATAGAAGAGGTGCACACGGAAGAGCTTTTACAGTGAAGGGGAAATGGAGGGATGGCAGGCAATGCTTGAACATATATATATATATATATATATATATGTATATGTATATATGTATGTATGCATGCATGCATGCATGCATGTATGTATACACATATATACAAACAATGTACATATATGTATACATTCATGCATATATGTATATATGTATGCACACACACACACACACATATATACACACATACACATTCAGCTGGGTATAGAAATATATCTTACACAACAGAAAAAGGAGGGGAAGGGGAAAGAGAAGGGGGTAGAGATGATATAAAGGAAGGCAGATAAAGGAAGGAAGCAGTCAAAAGCAAAACAGACTTTTGAGGAGAAACTGGGTGAAAAGAGAGCAGATAAACAGAAGAGAATAGGAAGGAGAGAAGTACAAAGCTAGGTGACAGAGTAAACAGAGCACCAGACCTAGAGTAAGGAAGACCTGAATTCAATTCCAGTTCTCAGACACTTACCAGCTGTGCAACCCTAGAAAAATCACTTAATCCTATTTGCCTCCATTTTCTTATCTATAAAATGAGTTGGAGAAGGAAGATGGCTAACCATTCCAGTATCTTTGCCGAGAAAACCGCATATGGGGTCCTGAAGAGTTAGATGTACCTGAACAAAAAGTATCATAATTAGGAAATGGGAATGGGATGAACTCACCCATAAAACAGAAGTGGATGTCACAATGGATTGGAAACCAGAATCCAACAATATGTTGTTTACAAGAAACACCCTTGAAACAGAAAGAGACACACAATTCAAATAAGGGACTGGAGCAGAATCTATTATGCTTTAGCTAAGATTTTTAAAAAGGCAGGGGTAGCAATCATTATCTCAGACAGAGCAAAAGCAAAAATAGAACTAATTAAAAGAGATAATCAGGAAAATCGGTTCTGATAAAAGGTACCATCAACAATGAAATGATATAGAAAAATTTCACAGCAAGTTTCTCTGTTTCACTTAAACTGAGTCAGGTTTATAAAGAAATAACCATTCTTTCAATTAATAGGATGGTCAAAGGAATACAAACAGGCAATTTACAGAAGAAATTGAAGCTATCAATAATCATATACATATGCTCTGAATCACTATTGATTAGAGAAACACAGATTAAAATGACTCTGAGGTACCACCTCACACCTATGAGACTTGCTAACATGACAGAAAAGGAAAATGACAAATGTTGGAGGGGATGTGGGGAAATAAGGACACTAATGGATTGTTGGTGGAGTTGTGAGCTGATCCAACCATTCTGAAAATCAATTTGGATCTATGCCCAAAGGGCTATCAAACTGTGCAAACCCTTTTATCCAGCAATGTCACTGCTAACTACACACCCCAAAGGGATCAAAGAAAAAGGAAAAGGGCCTATCTGTACAAAAATATTTGTAGCAGCTCTTTTTACGGCGGCAAAATCCATCAATTGGGAAATGGCTGAACAAGTTGTGGTATACGATTGAGCTTTAAGAAATGATGAGCAGAATGGTTTCAGAAAAACCTGGGAAGAATAATACGAAATGATGGAAAGCAAAGTGATCGGAACCAGGAGAGCATTGTATACAGTAACAGCAGCCTTGTAACAATGATCAACTATTGAAGACTTAACTCCTTTAATCAATAAAATGATCCAAGGCATCCTGAAGGACTCATGATGAAAAATGCTCTCCACCAGAGTGAACTGTTAAAGTCAGAGGGCAAACTGAAGTTTAATTTTCTCACTATATGTTTCTTGCCGTTGTTCTTTGCTGGCATGACTAATACGTGAATGTTTTGCGTGATTTCACATGTGTGACTGATACCATATTTCTTGCCTTCTCAGTGGGTGGGGGAGAGGTTGTAGTAAGGGAGATAACTGGAACTCCGATTTGGAACTCAAAACTAAAAGAAAAAGAATGTACAAATTCACTATCATTTTTTTAAAGATAAATGAGAGTGAGGCTCCTAAAGGAGGCAATGGAAGGAATGGGATCACTTGTGCCATGTGAGAAGAGCCACTTCCTTAAGAGAGATGGGTTGAAGGAGGTGAGAGCTGCAGGTAGCTTCTGCATAATGTGCGATGGGGAGGAATTAAGATTAGAAGGGAAGCAGGTTACTTGGGGGAAGAGTCTTTATGTCAAGTATCTCTGATAAAGGTTTCATTTCCAAGATTTAAGTAAGAGCCACCTCCTAACTGACAAATGATAGAAAGAATTAAGGCCATTTTCAAAAGAAGAAATCTAAGCTAATAGCCAAATGAACAACGGTCCGCATCACTGGTAATTAGATGTACAAATTCAAGCATCTTTGCAATTCCACCTCATACCCATCATACTGGCAAAGAAGCCAAAAGAAAAGGGACAACTGTTGAAAGGTCTGTGAGGAGATGGGCACTGGCGCCCTGTGGGGGCTCCTATGAATGCCTCCAGCTATTCTGGAAAGCGGGTCAGACTCAGGTCCCTCCAGCTAAACCTTTGACCCTGCTGTGCCTTGCTACAGCAAAGAAAGGAAAGGGATTTGTGTGTACAAAAATGTTCACAGCACTTTTCCTCCTGAATTTAAAAACAACTTTAATAGTTTCACATAAATTCATTCTATCACAATAAACTGAGGCACTGCGAAGGGGCTTTTCTATAGTCACTCAGTGAGCTGATTCAGGTCTTCCAAAGCCAAGTCTACAGTGCAATAAAATATTTTAAAACCAATCCAAAAAAAAACTATCCCTTTAAAACTGGAGAGGACAAGAAATTTATTGGGGATGGGAGACCAGGCAGATGAAGAAGAGAACATTATGGAGAGAGCCTGGCTCAAGTCTTTAGCTGGGGCAGGGGTAGGCCTGGAAGATGACTGGTATTGGTTCCAAGGGGTCCAGAGCTGGAGGATCAACCTGTGCAAGCTGAAAGCCAAAGCCTAGAACGTAGTTGTAGCCCCTGGAGCAGGAGGATCTCTTCTTGCCTGAGGGTGGTCATATGGGTGTGGCAGCAGTGCTGGAGGCTGGGAATGCAGCTGGGGATGGGGGCTGGGGGCCAGGGTTGTCAATGGCTCTGTGTTCAGAGAAGGGGACTGATGTCAGGTTGGCTGCAGGGGCCCTGATGGGATGATGGCCTGAGGCCCCGGTGGCTGCAGGGGCCCTGAGTAGCTACTGCCGCTGAAGGACCATGGACTGAAGTAGCTAGGGCGAATTTGGAAACGAATGGGATAGTCATCCACAGGCAAGACTTGAGACCTAGTCCAGAAAAGGTGGCCTGGGAGTGTGGGATCTAGTGCACGGCCTGGGGCCCTGGTGGCTGCTGCAGGGGCCTGGGGATCATGGCCTGGGGCTGTGGAATCTGCTGCAGGGGCCTGGGGATCATGGCCTGGGGCCCTGGTGGCTGCTGCAG
>CM053595.1:322536875-322554092 GCA_028646575.1 Pseudocheirus occidentalis
ATAGATTTGACTCAGTTCGAGTGAGAAGAGCAGAACCAGGAAAAATTTGTACACAGTCACAGATACATCATATGTGTGATGACCAATTTTGAAAAACTGGACGCTTCTCAGCATCACACAATTAAAAGACAACTCTACAAGTCTCAGGATGGAAGGAGATGTCTACATTCAGAGAAAGATCCAGAAAGATCAGAGTTTAAACGGAGACTGAAGAAATACATGCTATCATTCTTTTTGATGTTTGGCTTTTGTTTCTTTTTTATCATTGTTCACTCCATTGGCTATAACACCTATACAACCAGACGATTGTACAATGTGAAGGAGTGTGCAGATCCTATACATGATTGTATGCCACCGTGGGGGGTCGGGTGGGGAATGGGGAGGAAGGGGAGAAAAATCTATAACTGAAGTGACTATGGAACAGAGTCTTGTAACCTAAAAGTAAACAAACAAGTCAATAAATAATAAAATTTTAAAAAAAGATAGGAAAAAAAGATTTGACTCAGTTCTCTGTACATTTTAGAAATGAGACCTTTATCAGAGATCTCATGGTTGTAAAAAAAATGTTCCCAATTTTCTTCTTCCCTCCTAATTTTGGTTACATTGGCTTTGTACAAAACTTTTCAATTTAATGTAATGAAAAATATCCATTTTGCATTTTGTAATGCTCTCTAACTCTTGTTTGGTCAAAAATTCTTCTGTTCTTCATAAATCTGACAGGTAAACTATTCCTTGCTTTCCCAGAGTGCTTATAGTGTCAGCTTTTATATCTAAATTGTGAAGCCATTTTGACTTTATTTTGGTATACGGTGTAAAATATTCAGCTATGCCCAGGTTCTGCCATACTATTTTACAGTTTTACCAGCAGTTTTTGTCAAATAGTGAGTTCTTATCACAGAAACTGGAGTCTTTGAGTTTTTCAAATTGTAGGTTACTATAGTCATTGCCTACTGTGTCTTGTGTACATAACCTATTCCACCTTATCCACACTCTGTTTCTCAGCCAGTTCCAAGTAGTTTTGATTACTGCTGCTTTATAACACAGTTTAAAGCCTAGTATGGCTAGGTCACCTTCCCTAGCATTTTTTTTTCATTAATTCCTTTGATATTCTAGACCTTTTCTTCTGCCAGATGAATTTCATTATTATTTTTGTAGCTCTATAAAATAATATTTTTGGTAGTTTGATTGTTATAGCACTAACTAGGTAAATTAATTTAGGTAAAATTTTCATTTTTTTTATTTTATTAGGTCAGTCTAACCATGAGCAATTCATATTTCCAATTATTTAGATTTGACTTTATTTGTTTGAAAAGTGTTTTCTAATTGTGTTCATAAGTTCCTGTGTTTGTTTTGGCAGGTAGAGTCTCAAATATTTTATAATGTCTACAGTAAATTTAAATGGAATTTCTATTTCTTGTTGTTGGGATATGTTAGCAGTATATAGGAATACTGAGAACTTTTGTGGATTTATTTTATATCCTGCAACTTTTCTAAAGTTAATAATTATTTCAAATTGTTTTTTTACTTGATTCTCTGAGTATATCATATCATCTGCAAAGAGTGACAACTTAGTCTCTTCTTTGCTTATTCTAATTCCTTCAATTTATTTTTCTCATTGCTAAAAACATTTTTAGTACAAAATTGAATAACAGGGATGATAATGGACTTCCTTGTTTTACCCCCAATCTAATACAATGCTTCTAGCTTATCCCCATTATATATAATACTTATTGATGGTTTTAGGTAGATGCTACTTATCATTTTGAGGAAGACTCCATTTATTCTTATGCTTTCTAGTGTTTTTAATGAGAATGGGTGTTGTATTTTGTCAAAAGCTTTTTCTGCATCTATTGAGATAGTCATATGGTTTCTACTAGTTTTGTTGTTTATATGGTCAATTATGCTGATAGTTTTCCTAATATTGAACCATTCTTGCACTCCTAGAATAATTCCTACCTGATCAAAGTACATTATTCTCATGATACGTTGCAATATTTTTGTTAATATTTTCTTTAAAATTTTTGCATCTATATTCATTAGGGAAATTGGTCTATACTTTTTTCTCTATTTTGACTCTTCCCAATTTAGTTATTAGTGCCATGTTTGTGTTACAAAAAGAATTTGGTATGACTCTTTCTTCACCAATTTTCCCAAATAGTCTGTATAGTATCAGAATTAATTGTTATTTAAATGCTTGATATCATTCACTTATAAATCTGTCTGTCTGGTCCTGGAGATTATTTTCTAGGGAATTCATTGATGGATTGTTCAATTTTTTTTCTGAAATGGGTTTTTTAAACATTTTACTTCCTCTTCTGTTAATCTGGGCAATTTATATTTTTATAAATATTCACACATTTCACTAAGATTGTGAAATTTATGAGCATACAATTGGGCAAAACAATAACTAATTATTATTTTAATTTCCTTTTCATTGGAGGTGAATTTGCATCCTTTTAATTTTTGATACTGGTAGTTCGGCTTTCTTCTTTTAAAAAATGGAATTGACTAAAGGATTATCAATTTTTTTTTCATAAACCAGCTCGTAATTTTATTTATTAGTTCAATAGTTTTCTTGATTTCAATTTTATTAATCTGTCCTTTGGTTTTCAGTATTTCTAATTTGGTATTTAATTGGGGGTTTTCAATTTGTTCTTTTTCTGGCTTTTTCAGTTGCATGCCCAATTCATTGATCTCTTTTTTCCATTTTATTCATGTAAGCATTCAGAGATATAAAACTTCCCCTAAGAACTGCTTTTGTTGCATCCTGTAAGTTTTGATATGCTGTCTCATTATTGTCATTCTCTTGAATTAAGTGATTGATTGTATCTATGATTTGTTGTTTGACACAGTCATCCTTTAGGATTAGATTATTTCATTTCCAATTAATTTTTAGCCTATCTTTCCATGACCCTTTATTACATGTAATTTTTATTGCCTCATGGTCTGAAAAGGATGCATTTAATATTTCTGCCTTACTGCACTGGATTTTTTGGTTTTTATGCCCTAGTACATGGTCAGGTTTTGTGTATGTGCCATGTACCACTGAGAAGAAGGTATATTCCTTTTTCTCCCCATTCATTTTTCTCCAGAGGTCTATAATATCTACCTTCTCTAAAATTCTATTCACCTTCTTGAATTAACACCTTCTTTCAGTCTGCTGAGAAACAGAACATGAAAACTCCACAACTTGTGAACCCTAGAACTTGTGAACTCCTGGGGAGGAGCTAATGACCATATAAGGAGAGACCCAGGGCTTGAGACAGGGCTAGAGACAGAACATAGACCCAGGCTAGACAGCAGAACTGAGAAGACTTTTGTGGTGGCAGAGTCAAGAAGGAGAAAACTTGTGGTATCTTGGCACTGTTTGTCTGCTCTGTCTGTGCTGATGTTTATTTATGATACTTTGTACAGAAGCCCTAGGACCTTACCGGAAGCCCTGAGAGAAGGATTTTCTGGTTGTATTTTTACAAAAGTCTTGAAGGAGGGTTTTGGAGGTCCTGGGACTTTACTCATGATTTGTGCTGACCTCTTGGACCTTGTTTGTGGGTCTGTGTTGAATTCTATGTTGATTATGTTGAGTTCTCAGACATTGTTGATGGGTCTGAGTTGATTTCGCAGTCAGATAGCGAATTGATGATGGTGCTGGCAATGTGCATGAATATTCTTGTGGCTCTGTTAAGCTTTGTCTTCCCAGAAACAGGAACTGCAAAGGACTTGAGGTGGACTGGACACTGTGAATTTTAATATGGAATGGGAACTAGATGAACAACTGGACAAGGAGATGGACAAGGAACTGGGAACTGCCTGCCTTTGAACCCAGGTGACAGTTGGAGCTGGGACCATGGAAGAGGAACGATGGAAACTGAGGACCAACCTCAAGTCAAGCTGAAAGAAGACTTTACTTGGATACTGTGTACTGACTGAGATTATGATTTACTGTGACCTAGGGGTGGAGAACTTTGACTTTTGTTCTTTGTGATTGAATTAAGAATTTTGTAGTTGACTAAATGATTGCACTTTGTTGAAAATTATTGTGACGACTTTGGTGAAAACTATGTGGCCATTTTAGTGATAAGTCATTGTGAATGTTGTATTTTTATTTTCTGTGATAAATTGTAACATTATGAATGCTGTATCTTGATTTTCTATGAATGGTTTTTCTCTGCTTTGTTTTGGAAAAATAGATTGTTCAATATACTTTGTAATCAGAATCTTAAAAGCTGTTCACAGTAGTATTCTTCTGGAAAGCTGCTCATGCGTGGCATTACACTCCTTAACTCCTTTCTTGTTTATTTTGAGGTTGGATTTATCAAGTTTAGAGAAAGGTTGGTTGAAGTCCCCTGCTAGTATAGTTTTGCTCTCTATTTCTTCCTGTAACTCCCTTAATTTCACCTCTAAGAATTTGGATGCTATACCACTTGGCACATATATGTTTAGCAATAATATTACCTCATTTTTATGGTGCCTTTCAGCAAGATGTAATTTCCTTCCTTATATCTTGTAATTAGATCTATTTTTTTTCTTTTGCTTTGTCTGAGATTAGAATTGCTACCCCTCCTTTTTTTTTTTACTATAGCTGAAGCACAATATATTCTATTATAGCCTTTTGCCTTTATTCTGTGTATAACCCCCTATTTCAAATGTGTTTCTTGTAAATGACATATTATAGGATTTTGGTTTCTCATTCACTTTGCCATCTGCTTCTGTTTTATAGGAGACTTCACCCCATTCACATTCACAGTTATGGTTACTATATGTGTCTGTGTCTTCATCCTATTTCGCCTCATTTATGCTCTTATTTCTTCCTTCCCCTTCTCAAGAGTTTGGTTTTTGACCATCACATCTCTCAATATCCCCTACCTATCAGTCTCCCTCCCTTTTCTTACCCTTTATCCTTATTACTTCTTCCCTCCCTTCTAACCCCCCTCTTCTTTCCCCTTTCCTCTCCTATTACTTGTAGGGCAAGTTAGATTTCTATACTTAACAGAGTATGTTATTCCCTCCTTGAACCGAATCCGAAGAGAACAAATCTCAAGCATTGCTCTTCTCCCTCCCTTCTTTCCCTCTATTATGATAAATTTTTGTGCCTCTTCATGTGATGTAATTTACCCTTTTCTGTCTCCACCATTCCTCTTCTGCTATTACAATCCCATTGCACCCCTTAATTAGTTTTTTCATCGTCACATCAGTTAATGTATACCCTCACCTTCTGTCTATGTATATCCCTTTTAAATGTCATAATAAATATACTGTTCTCAAGATTAGCAAGTATCATCCTCCCATATAAGGATATAGACAATTTGCCCTTATTGGATGATAAGGTTTTTTTTTCTTTTTTCTTGTTTAATTTTTTATGCCTCTTTTGAGTCTTATATTTGAAGATCAGTTTTTCCATTCAGCTCTGGTTTTTTTCATCAGGAAGGTCTGGAAGTCCCTTATTTCATTGAATATTCATCCCCTTGCCTGAAAGATTATGCTGAATTTTTCTGAGCAGTTGATTCCTGGTTGTTGTCTGAGCTGCTTTATCTTACAGAATATCATATTCCAATTTCTCCAGTCTTTTAGTGTAGAACCTGCTAGATCCTGTGTGATCTTGACTGTAGTTCCATGACATTTGAATTATTTTGTTTTTTTCTGATTGCCTGTGGTATTTTCTCCTTGACCTGATAATTCCAGAATTTAGCCATAATATTGCTTAGAATTTTCAATTTGGGATCTCTTTCAGGAGGTGTCCAGTGGATTTTTTTTTCAATGACTATTTTACTTTCAGGTTCTAGGATGTCAGGTCAGTTTTCCTTGATTTCTTGGAAGATATTGTCCAGGCTCTTTTTTCCATCATGACTTTCTGGCAGATAATAATTCTTAGATTATCTCTCCTGGATCTATTTTCAGGTTAGTTGTTTTTCCAATCAGATAGTTTATGTTTTCTTCTAATTTTTAATTCATTAGATTTTGTTTGACTGATTCTTAATGCCTCATAGATTTGTTAGCTTCTACTTGCACAATTCTAACTTTGAATGATTTGTTTTCTTCAGTTAGCTGGTTAATTCATCTTCTACCTGTCTACTTTGGTTTTTAAAATCCTCCTTGAGCTTTTCTAGGAATGTTTTGGGAGTTTTGTGCTTGAGACGAGTTCATATTCCCTTTTGAGGTTTCAGATGTGGGTATAGTGTCAATGTTGTTCTCTTCTGCATTCACGTTTTGCTCATTTCTGTCTCCATAGTAGGGTTCTATGGTCTTTGTTTTTCTAGTTTGCTTCTTCACTGTGATTGCCTTTCTTTCTGGCTTTTTAAGTGGATCTGTGCTTCTGGGGCACATGGGTCTCTGTCCCAAGCTTCTTGTCCTGGGAGATAGGGGCCTGGTCATTGGCTTTGTGTGCTTTGGTCTCTGGTTCTGCCAGCTAGATGGCTGGTGTGTGCCAAGGATCATGGCCAGGTGATGTCTTTCTGAGTTTCCCCAGGGTTACACCGAAGCATGAGGTGTGGGGGAGAGGTGTTCTGGCCATTGGAAGTCTCCTCTTCTCCTAGAGCTGGACTATAGCACAGATAGCCTCAGCCTTCATTTATGCTGGTGCCTTCCAATTCCCCTGGCTGTGCAAAGGCACACCTTGGATTCTGGTGTTGGTGTTTGCTGGCTCCACCCCCTTGGGGCTCAGGACCCCCTTGTGGTCCACTGAGGTTAGGCTTTCTGGGATGCCTCCTGCCCTATACTGGTCCCCTTTAGCCACAGCAAGAGAGACCCTACCCATTGATCTCCCTAGCCTCCCAAGCTAAAAGACTGCTATACTCCTATTGCTGCTGGCTTCCCTATTCCAGAATTTTTTCCTGGGGCAATATTCTCTGGGTTTTTCAAGGTCATCAAGGGAGGGATGAGAGAGCGCTTACAGTTTACTCCTCCATCTTGACTCCAAGAAGTTCAAGTCAGTGACTTTCAAAAATTTAGTCTATGGGCTACAAGTCCCTGGAGTAGCTGCTGCTGCTGCTGCCATGTGTTCTGTGCTTCTGTCTCACCCAACTCTGTCAGACCCAGTCCTATGCTGAGAGCTTTGGGAGATTCCCCTGTGGTGAGTCAGTCCACCAGAAACTGTGAGGATTGGGTGTCTGTTGTTCATTTCCAAAGAGGACCATTGACATCAGGCTGATGTTTTGAGTTGCTCACAAAGTGGATTTAGGTGCGGTGGAGCTGCACACAGGCATCAATCTCAGTTTCTCTTCCAGAGGCATTGGAGCACAGTAGCAGGACAAAAGTCAGGAAGACTAATGGTGACCTGGGATGTGACAGGTGACCTTGGGGACTGCAGTGCCTGACTCCACAACATCTGCTTCAGTCACCTTCATGGCCTTGGAACCAATTATTCTCCTCCCCCCATGCCACTAGGTAAAGTCTTCACATACTTCACGTGAGTACACATCTACCTAACTCCTCCCCCTAACACATGTGCCTATAGGTATGTATCATACACACATGTATGCATATGTCCCTATCTGTTATTTCCCTATGTATCTCAGAAACCAAGGATTTCTCAGAAAAATTTGATATTGATATTAAAAAAAATTTCCCTTATTCAACCACTTCCCTTTGGATGTATTGATTTTGTTTATACAGAAAACCTGGATAGTCTATCAGCACCAAACTGAATCACTTCTATTTGAATTGTCTGAGGAAGATTCTGAAGTTCATCTGGCAGGATAAGGGACCAGCTATGGGGTCCTTACTGGAATTAAAGTGTCAAGCATTCAGACTCTGCTACAGAGAGCACAATGCGCTGGCCACGTTGTTCAAATGAAAAACGTAGGTTTGCCAAAAAGACTGTTTTAATGGAGAACTCACACGTGGTAAGTGTTCACAGGGAGGTCAGAAGAAGTGATACAGCAACACTCTCGGGATCTCTCTCAAGAACTTTGGAATTGATTGTGTGCCATGGGAGACACTGGCACAGGACTGCCCATAGTATGAAGCCACTTAAAATATTTGTGTACTAGGTGTGTTGCAAAAAAGAAAATTAAAGAAAGTGAAAATAAATTATGCCAACTACTTTAACACAATCCTATTTTTTTTTCGTTCTGAAAATTAGTCCTGGCCCCCTTCCTAGGGCTGCAAGAAGGCAAATGTATCCTGTCAGCATTCATTCTATTTCGTTGACTGTTGGTGAGCACACAGGAATAGCCTGTGCACACAAGTACAGTATAAAGGGGGGAGGGCTTCAGAATCTCCAAATAACAGAACTCGTGAGGATTTTGCCCTATACTGTTCCAACAGGTTTGTTAAAACCTTAGTTTGAGAATTTCCTTCACATTCATTAGTGTGGGGGAAGGATGAGGGTCTTGGAAAATTGAGAGCCCTTGGAATGTCCACAGTCAAATGGGGATGCCATTTGTCAGGGCACACATAATAATTCTGTGGAATTTACATAATACAAATGAAACCCAGTGACAAATAGAGGAAGGTGTCATTCCACATAAACAAGTGATAAGTCTGACCCAAATATTTGGCTCCAAGAGTTCCCATCTATAAGCAGGCTAATAGGCCCTCAGGACTGCCGGGGTGTGGTTTGTAGAGATAAGGTCTCCATCCATCAGGCAGGCAGGGATTTTGGAAGGGAGCAGCTGTACTCTGCATGGTAGTGGTGAAAACCATGGTGATCACACCACGAATGCACAGTCCTAGGCAGCTACAAGGTTGGGGGGCTGGGGAGCGGAGGGGGCTCCAGGCATAAAAATGTCACTCCCTGGATTGCTTCCTTTATCTCGACTTGTGGTATGAGGCCCCATAGCTTAAGCTGTCAGGAGAGAGCTGTCTTCCATTGTGAAATGTGGACATGGTCCATGTGCTCTGGCCTTCCTCTTTTCTCTTTTATTCTTCCCTGTATATCAGTCCCAACAGTCAGGGGCTGAACAATACTTCTCCTTTCTGTGCCTCAGTCTCCTATTTTGTAAATTTGGGACAATGATGCCTGCATAATCACTCACTCACTGAGTGGCTGCAAGGGAAGTGTTTTGCAGACTTTGATTCACTAGAGAAGGCACTTCTTCCTTTCCTAAGTGGGGTGCTCCCCAGCAGGAAGACCTGAAGAAATATTTGATGAGTCAGTGAATGATGACGTAGGTGGAAAGATGAATGGATGAACGATGAAGTTGTGCCCTAGCAGGAAGAGCTTTGGAGACCAAGGAAGGCTGCATTCTTGGTCGACCCCTGCTGGATGACAGTGTGACCTCCCCACCTCCAAAATGAAGGAATAAAAGAAAAGGAGGAGTTTGGACTAAATGATCTGCCTCCAAAATCCAATAAATTTGTATAGCCCATAAGTACTCATGATATAATTTAATTAGACACTGTGCCAGATAATTCATTAGCCCCTAGCACTGAGAGAGATGAGCCTAGAGCTCACCATCTCCCTAATCTAATCCTTCTGTCCTGAATTTACCTCTTTGTACCTTTCTCCCAGTGTTCCTGATTCTGTCTTCTGAGGTCAAATACAAATATCCCTCTTCCCAGGACAGCCCTTCAAGTAACTGGAGGTAGCCCTTGGGACTGTGCTCCTCCCTCTGCTCTTTCTCCAGGATGTATCTCTCAAGGAATTTCTTTTAGGTATGGATTGAATGAGATGGTAACTGAGGTCCCTCTTAACTTTCATGTCTTAGGATTCTGCAACTGTTCTTAGTTCCCTTAATTTTCACATGGCATGATCTTAAGGCACTTCCCAAGCCTGGGGAACCTCCTTTGGACTCTCTTGTTGGATGACCCTTCTCAAATGGGGTGTCTGGAAAGGGGCACAGGACTTCACAGGTGATCTGAACAAGGCAGAGGATTGCTGAGATCGAGGTCCTCTTGTTCTGGATGCTGGATATCCATTAATGCATCCTAAAATCACACCATCTTCATCTCTGCCTGGTGTGAACCTCACAGTCCATGAAAGCCTGTTCTAAATGAACTTAACTTAATAATACAAATGACTTCTGCCAAGTCACCCCTTCCTCTTCCTAAACCAGGGCAGTTAATTCTTTGAACTAAGGTGCAGGACCTTGCTCATCTGCGACTTTCACCCCACCCTATGCCCAGCCCGCCAAAATCTTTGTGAATTCTGTTGTCCCATGTGTTTGCCATTCTACCCAAACAAGGTCTTCCACAAATCTGACAAGCTTGCCATGAAGCGCCATAATCCTCATGTAAACTGAGTTATAAAATGAAGACTCTTACCATCAACCAACAAAGTTTTATTTTTTTAACCACAAGGTGAGATTTGATTCCATGACTCAGCATCCAATCAGTCCAACTTGGGCAGGCATCCCCCGATACCACATTCTCACATAGATGCCGTGTGATGTAGACAGCCACCCACATGGAAGAATGAGATCTTAGGCTACATAAAGAGGGATGTTCTCTCCAGGATCAAGTAGCAAGTGGGAGTTCCTGTCCTCAGGCACCATCATTCCACACCTGGAAGACTGCATTCTGTTCTGGATGCCATGGTGTTAAAAGGGCACTGATGAGCTGGACAGTATCCTGAGAAAGATTCGGACAATGAGGAAGGGCCTTGAGCTTTTGACAAAGTAGGCTGCTTTGAAAGATTTGGGGCTTGTAGAGTCCAGAGTAGTACTGCAAGGGAGGACTGAGAATTGCCTTTGAGCCTCCTGGGAGAGAACTTAGACTTCTTCTGCTTGATCCCAGAGGGCAGAGACCTCAGGAGAAAAGGCAGTTCTCTAACAATTAGAGCTTTCCCAGAGTAGAACAGAATGGGTTTTCTCAGGAGGAAACAGGTTCCCTCTCCCTGGAGAGCTTCAAGCAAAGACTGGATAATTGCCTCCCAGTGGGTTGTGGGCCAGGTTCTTTTGCCAACATGGATCGGGCTGGATGGTGTCTGAAGCTCCTGCCAACTCTGCAGATTCCCTGAGTTTGGGAGCAGGCAGCGTCAGAATGACCTCCAGTTTCTCCTTACAAGATTATTATAATTCACACAGGATTGTGAGGCTTGGAAAGCTGGGCTGCCCTCCTCACTTTGTAGGAGAAGTAGCAGCTCATCCTCTGTGGCCGCCAGGCCTAGTCATGAAACCTGTGGGCCTTGGTTTTATCCTCTCTAAAATGAGGGGATTGGACAGCATGAGCTCTGAGGTAATTTCCAGCTACAAACCGTATTGTCTCATGCTACAGGGCAAGAGTCATAGGGCCTAGTCAGAGGGCCAGCATCAACTCTGAGATAGCTCCTGTGTGACCTTGGACAGCTCTCCTTATCCTACTGGGTCTCCCTTGTCCCAGGTATGAAATAAGGTTCTGGAACTTTAAAAATGCATAATCAATTATCACTTTACAGTTTGTAGACACACTGTACATGTATATGCACATATAATTATTATACATATATTATACAATTTATATTATAAAGATATGTATGTAAAATCTCATTTCATCCTTACAACACTCTTGTGAGGTTGGTACTGTTATGATTCTCCCCATTTTACAGATGTGGAAACTAAGGCTGGGAATGGTTAAGTAGCTTCTGGTCTCATGTTCTTACAAAGCCTAAAAGAGTGGTGAAGTGAGTTCCCCACCAAGGTCACACAATACACAGATGGCAGAACCAGAGTTGGCTCCCAGGTCTTCTCCCCTAACCTTCTTCCAGTGTGGCACCTTCTCCACAAAATGCCTGCAACAAAAACCACCAGCCAGAAGAGTGGTCCAAGCCAAGGGCAGCCCTTTTCCCGTGCCCAGCCTGTAGACCCTCAGCCTTGTCCCTAGTCTTGCTCCTCAGCCCCTCTCTGCAGTAATGGTAGCCAGCCCTCAGGCAGGGCTGCATGGTGCCAAGTTCAAGCAGAGTGCAGGGAGTTTGGAACACAGCTCAGCATGTCCCATTGGCCCAGCTATGATGTATGATAAGGCCTGGCTGTGTTCAAAGAAAGGTGCTGGTGACAGGGTGGGATGGAAAAACCCAGGCTAATGGATTAATGGCCTGTGATAAATGTCTTCTCAGGAAAGCTGGGGAGTGATTAGATAATTCTGGCTTCCAAGAGCAGGATTTAAATATTTCTGCCTGGCCTGTGACCAAGGTAAATGAATCACTTAAGTATCTAGTTTAGAGGCAAATCTTTATGTACTTAAAACAAGGGCGTGGGCCAGGATGCCATTTCTTCTCCAAGTGTAATCAAGCTCTGATTTCCCCTGCTCACTGTTGGAGAATCCATAACACTATTGCACCAAGGAGCCTGTCCATGCCGGCCAAGCCTGGGGCGGGGGAGCTGCTTTGGGCTCCTTGAGGCTGAGCAGAGCAAAAGGCCAGCGTGGGGAAGGAATGTTTCTGGGCAGCTGGGGCTGTCAGGACAAGCTAAACATTGGAGGAAAGGATTCTGCTCTGCTCTGTCAAAGTCTCCCACAGCATCCTGGGCCAAAATCTCCCTTATTTACACCCACGCGATTCCCACCGAGCTCAGCACGTGCCTTTGCGGAGATGGGGCAGGACCCACCTTCTCTCCCTCACCTCCGGCTCATTTTCAGCCCTCGACTGCTGAGGTCAAAGGACCTTAGCAGAACTTAGGGGGCTGGTTGGGGTCATTCGGTTCCTCAAAGAACCAGAGAATTGGGGATTGTCCACAGGAAAGCAAATTCATTTACAATGCTCGCAGGATCCTTTCAGGATTGTGTACTTGGTTGCCTGGATTTTTAGTTTTAAATCTTGTACATCATGGTGGATGGAAAATAAAAGACTGGGTCCAAGTCCTGTCTCTCACAAATATGCTTTGTGTGATCCTGGACAAAGACACTAAAACTCTCTACACCTATCTCCTTATATAAAATCGAGGTCATAGTACATACTCTGACCCTGTGAGAATTGCTAACTCATTTAACCTCTCAACAACACTGGCCAACTCTGGAGATTGAAATGTAGCCCAGACCCAAAGCCCATTGGTGTGGGACTCACTCCTAGGTGCTGGAGAAGCCAGAAGGCAGGGAGAAGTGGCCAAGCGTGAGCGCTTCTGGCTGAGTTTCACGATCTTCTCAACTTCCAGAGAGAAGATGGAAGATGCCAGCTCCTCTTCATGGAGACATGATGTGAAAGAAACCACTGTCTCCTTGCCCCTGTCCCCAGCTTGCTACCCTAGAACCTTTGAGCAGCTGTCCCTTGGGAGAGTGAAGGACTACACACAACAGGAGAGCTCCACTCTGTGTTGTCTGGTGCAGATCCCCACGGGTGCCTTCTCTGAGTTCTGTTTTACTTATAAACTGGACAAACAGAGTTCTTTGGTTAAGGGTGTTCATAGTGGACCTGATATCTGATAGAAGAGGAGTTGAGCCTTGAAGGTGAAGCTTGGGGCACTGCTCTCCTCTGCTAATGAAGTGATCCAAAGTTAGGCTGAACCCCAAATCACACGCTCATCTAGATAAAACAATATTTAAAGGAGCAGGCATAGGTCATTCCAACCTCTGAGGAGAGCAGACCAGCCTCTGGTCTCTGACCTCAGCTTCCTGCTTCCTTTCCTGGAAGGATGAAAGCCTCTCGGTGAAGGGGGAGGGGGAGGAGAGGCTGGAGATGTCTCACAATTAAGTGACCAGACCGCCTCCCAGTGCAGGAATTCCTGAGTCCTACTGGTACCCTCAAGGCAGTAACATTGTACTTGGAAGATAGCCATCTCTGTAATCAAGTAAATACATGGGGGAGAAATGAAGAGTGTGGTGGGAAGACAGATAAAAGGAGAGAAAGAGAGAGGCAGAGGGAGAAAAACAAGAGACAGAGACAAAGTGGTGGAGGGAAGGGAAAGAGACAGACACAGCATGTGCCAGAGTCCCTGAGCCCTCAAATTTGGGGAAATTAGGAAATGCTTCATTAAGGAAATGATACCTCCAGGAAGAAACTATGAAGGAAAAGAAAGTTCTAAGGAGCAAAGACCAGGTGCCTTCCCTTCCCTACCACCACCCTCCCTTTATCTGCTCTTTCCCCCAATTATGATTCGACCTCCTTAAGGACAAGGACTGTTACTTAAGTCATGTTTGATGTATTTTGGTGGGTTCTTGTTCTCCTTTCCCCAAGAGGACCAGAAGGACATTCCTATGTCAGGGTCAAAGTCCAGTGTGTTGCATGGGGGCTGATCAGGCCAACATGAGCTTGGAGGCTCTACTAGAGATCAGGCACAGAGTCTCTAGGAACACTTGGAGGGGAGATGTCTCTCTATACACACAAACATATACACATATATGTATAAATACCCCCTAGATATATTCACATGAATACACACATCCACTAGAAGGCACCATAGTGCACAGAGTGTCAGGCCTGGACTCAGGAAGACTCATTTTCATGAGTTCAAATCCAGCCTCAGACACTTACTCGCTGTGTGACCCTGGGCAAGTCACTTAACCCTTTTTACCTCAGGTTCCTCTTCTGTAAAATGACCTGGAGAAAGAAACAGTAAACTGCTCCAGTACCTTTAACAAAGAAAATTCTAAATGGAGTCACAAATAGCCAGACATGACCAACAAGTGGCTGAACAACAACACATGTACATTGTGTATGTGCATGTATGTACAGTGTATGTGCATGTAGGTACAGTGTGTGTGTGTGTGTGTGTGTGTGTGTCCTGCTACTGGACTGTGATGACAAGAGGAGAATGAGCCCGATGACTTTGTGTGGTGCTGCCTCACTTAAATCCTATTTAAGCATGAATTTAAACATTACCCACACCATTTTACCATTGTTACCTATCTCAGAGTCCTGTGGCAACAGGCAAGTGATGAAACAGCAAGTGTGGATACACTGGGAGCTGTAGTCGCAGCCCTGCACATGGGCCACCCAGACCATAACATCGTCTTCTCGCCAGAAGCAGCAGTGGGATTCGGCAGCCCCCTGGTTGTCTGAGCAGCCTTCTAAGGAGCACACTGCTCACCTCCTGGTGTGAGGAAGAGGCTAGAGAAAGTGCCCTAAAAATTGTCTGCTTACCCAACCCTGGCCTGATTACCAATGGCAGGCAGGAATCCCACTCTGCAGTTAAAACACACACACACACACACACACACACACACATACAAAAACTTCTACAAAGATGATTCCACTCACCTTCAGTACATAGAATGACCACACATTTACAGACAACACAAATTCCAGTAGACCTTAAAGATGAACAGCTCCTGTGAGAGAACTCGGCAGGTATCACATCCAAATAGCAGCCCTGAGTGAATCTAGGTTGGCAAAGAAGGCTAGTCTGCTGAAGTCAGAGCTGGATACACATTTTTTTCTGGAGCAGCCAAGGTGAAGGGGAGCATCATGAAGCTGGCATATGTTTTGCAATCAAAACTGATCTGGTCAACAAGCCTATATGCCGACCAAAAGGAGTGAATGACAGACTCATGACAACGTGATTATCACTTGCAGGAAAACCCCACTCCACCATTATCAGTGCCTGTGTTCTCTCCACAACCAGCCCTGATGAGGCCAAAGAAATATTTTATGAAGATCTGGAGATCCTCATCATCCATTTTATCCTCAATATGCCAAAAAAGGACAAGCTCATATTTCTGGGTGACTAATGCTAGAGCAGGATCAGGCTACAAGACATGGCAGGAAGTCCTAGGGAGGAATGGAATTGGAAACAGCAACAGCAGTGGTCAATTACCACTGAAGACTTGTGCATCTCATGACCTTCTCATCACCAACACTGTCTTCCATTTACCTATATGCAATAAATCTTTCTGGCTGTACCCTTGCAGCAAACATTGGCATTTAATAAACTATGTCATTGTAAGAAGAAGAGACAAGATGTTAGAGTATGAAGCCAATGTGTGGTGCAGGGTGCTGGACTGACCACAGACTTATCTTCTCCAATCCAAATAATCACTTTCAACAAAAGGAGCAAACCCAAAGCAAGATGATTATGAAAATAGTTAATGTCAGGCCACCTAGGTGTTGCAGTAGCATTTTTCCAGACCGCACAGCCCACAGTTGGAAGGAGGGTCAGACAACTGGTTCTGGCACCTGAGGCAGGACTGTGTTACTATGCCCATACTTAGATCTCATTGGAGTACTGGACAAAAAGGATCAATAACTTACTAGAACTTGTGGCCACAGGGGAACCAGGACCCTGGTCACAGTTTCAGAACAGAAAAGAGTGCTTGTGGTTACTTAAAGATCAGAGCACA
This sequence comes from Pseudocheirus occidentalis, assembly GCA_028646575.1. Taxonomy (NCBI): domain Eukaryota; kingdom Metazoa; phylum Chordata; class Mammalia; order Diprotodontia; family Pseudocheiridae; genus Pseudocheirus; species Pseudocheirus occidentalis. The sequence goes on from CM053595.1 coordinate 322,552,998, forward strand.
GCTGGGGCAGAGCCAAGATGATGGCGTAGAAGCAGCAAGGTTTCACAGCTCCCACACAGCCACCTCAAATACCCATAAAATATGACTCTAAACAAATTTTAGGGCTCCAAAACTCACAAAAATACAGAAAACACATCTCTCGCCAAAGGCAGCTCAGCAGGTGGGGCTCATCACAGCAGGCTGGGAGCTGAAACCAGCCCAGCCTGAAACCATGGCCTGGCCCCAGGGTGGTCAGGAGGAGCCACAGCTGGAGTCTTCAGGAGAGTGGATCAGCAGCAGCTGTGGCAGTTTCCAGATTTATCAAGCCAGGAGAAATAAGGACTAAGAGAAAGGTCAGTGGAATTCAGCTAAATTTGGGGGAGAAAAGCAGTCTGGCCAAACTGCCCCTACGGCAAGGAAGCAGCAGAAGTGGCAGTAGTGGCAAAAATGCCAGCCGCCTGGCTGCTTCAGAGCTCCCTGCCTTCAGACTGCAGGGGGGCCAAGTAATTGTTCAGAGGCCAAGTGCTCTTGCATTGAGCAGCCTGGATCTGGATCGTGGTCTTGGGTGGTGTGCTGGGGTGCGTTTTCAGTGAGGCAAAGCTGGTGGGGCCTACAGCAGCCCCCTAATAGCTCTGGTAACTATGAAAACCTCAGCAATTTGGGACAGAGCCTTCACCTCTGGAAGCAGAGTTCCACAGAGCTAAGAAGACAAAAAAAAAATCACTGGCAAAATGAGCAGTAAAAGGAAGCAAAATAAGAACAGCAACCAAACTCTAGAATCCTTTTTGGGGGACATAAAAGATCAAAGCATGGAATGGGAGGAAGACAACACAGTCAGAACTCCCACACCAAATCCTTCCAAGAAACATGAAGTTTGCCTACATAAGCCATAGATCAGCTTAAAAAGGACTTTGAAAACTAAATAAGAGAAGTGGAGGAAAAATTGGGAAGAGAAATGAGAATGATGCAAGAAAATCATGAAAAGAGAGTCAATAACCTAACTGAAGAAAATAACACCTTAAAATAGATTAATTCAAATGGCAAAAGAGACCCAAAAAGCCAATGAGGAGAAGAATGCCTTAAAAAGTTGAATTTGCCAGTTGGAAAAAGAGTCTC
>CM053595.1:322554592-322599505 GCA_028646575.1 Pseudocheirus occidentalis
GAATAGAACAAGGGGGGGCGGGATAGGTAAGAGAGACATATAATCAGTCACAATATGTCCACTGTGGAGATGTCCTGTGTAATTACACATGTACAGCCTGTATTGAATTGCTTGTCCTTCCAGTGGGGGTGGGTGATGAGGGAGGAAGGGAAACAAACTAGAATTTAAAATTCTATAATCAAATGTTAAATATATACATGTATACATATAATAATAATAATAATAATAGTTATTATTATTATTATTATTATTATTATTATTATTAAATACATGCAGCTGGGAATTAAAATATACAGGCACTGGGGTAGGGAGACCCATCCGGCCCTACCAGAAAGTTAGAGGGGCAATGGAGGACGACATAGGAGAGAGCAGACTGGGGGAAGGGCTTTACAGTAGGATCTCTGTTTTGGGGTTGTGGGGAGGGGAAAGATGGGGTAAAATTTGTAACTAAAAATCTCATGGAAATGAATGATGTAAACAAGAAAATAAATAAAATAATTAAAAAAAAGATCAGAACACAGGCCAGGAGAATAGTTAGCATGCCTCTCTATAGATAATACCACCTTAGAAAAACTTAAAACTTATAAGTCCCCAGAATTCCCTCTGAAAACAACTGCACAGAAATCTTGAAGCTTGGAATGGTATCCCTTCCACTCCAGAAGCAGGGTCCCACTTTAACATAGAGTTAAAAGTCAGGGAACAGGTTGGGAAAATGAGCAAATAGCAGAAAAAGATCCTGACTATAGAAAATTACTGTGGTAACAGGGAAGATCAAAACACAAACTCAGAAGACAACAAAGTCCAAAATAATACATCCAAAGCCTCAAAGAAATATATGAATTGATCTCAGGTCATGGGAGAACTTGAAAATCTTTTTTTAAGATCAGGTAAGAAAGGTAGAGGAAAAATTGGAAAGAAAAATGAGAGTGATGCAAGAAGAATCACGAAAAAGGAATCAACAGTTTGGTAAGAGAGGCACAAAAATACTGAAGAAAATAATACCTTAAAAACAGAATAGACCAAATGGTAAAAGCAGAACAAAAATCAAATGAAGAGAAAACTGTTTTGAAAAGCAAAATTGGACAATGGAAAAAGAAGCACAAAACTTCACTGAAGGAAAAAAAAAGCTACTTACCAATAGAACTGGTCAAATAGAATAAAGGCACAAAAGCTCATAGAAGAAAATCATTGCTTAAAAATTAGAAATGGGCAAATATAAACTAATGAAAATAAAGCAAAATTAAAAGAATGGAAAAAATAGAAGAAAAGGTAAACTATCTCATTGGAAAAAGAACTGACCTGGAAAACTTCTCCAGGAGAGATAATTTAAGAATTATTAGATGATCAGAAATCCATGAAAGAAAAAAAGATCCTAGACATCATCATTCAAGAAATTATTAAGGAAAACTGCCTTGATATTCTAGAACCAGAAGGTAAAGTAGAAATTGGAGGAATCCACTGCTCATCTCTTGAAAGCAATCCCAAAATGAAAACTCCCAGGAATATTATGGCCAAATTCCAGAGCTCATAGGTCAAGAAGGAAATATTTCAAGTAGCCAATAATAAGCAATTCAAATATCATGGAGCCACAGTAAGAATAACACAAGATTTGGGCATTTTTATATTAAAGGACTGGAGAGAATCACCAACCCAGCAAAAATAGAGTACAATTCTTTTGGGAGGTGGGTATCCCATGAAACAGAGGACTCTCAGGCACTCCTGATGAAAAGACCAGAGCTGAATAGAAATTTTGACTTTCAAATACAAGGCTCAAGAAAAGCACACAAAGGTAAAGAGGAAAGAGAAATCGTGAGGGACTTGGTAAGGTTAAACTGTTTATATTCCTGCATAGGAAAATGATGCTTGTAACTCCTAAAATCTTTCTCATTATTAGCACAGTTAGAAGGAGTGTGCATAGACAGAGGTCATGACTGTGAGTTGAATATGATGATTTGGCCTCTAAAAAAATTAAATTAAGGGATAAGAAAGAGGAATGGTGCCCTAGAAGAAAGGGAGAGATATAATGGGGCAAATGATCTGACATAAAAGAGGCACGAACAATTGTTTACAATGGAGGTGGGAAAGGTGGTGGTTGTGGTGGTGGTGGGCGAGCATGAACTTTACTCTCATCAGAACTGATTGAAAGAGGGAATAACATGCACAGTCAGTTGGATGTGGAAATCTATTTTACCATACAGGAAAGTAGGAGGGGAAGGGGATAAGAGTTGGGATGGAGGTGATACAGGGAAGGTGGATTGGGGGAGGTAAAAATCAGAAGCTAAGCACTTTTGAGAATGGATAGGGTGAAAGGAGAGTGAGATTAAGACCAACAGGGACAAAATAGGAAGAAAGGAAATATGTAGTTAACAGGACTATGAAAAAAATTACAGCAAGTTTCTGTGACAAAGACCTCATTCAATCCTTCCCTTTTTCTCCCCTCCCCTCTTCTCCTTTTCCCTCTCCCTCCCTTTCACCCCCCCTTCCTCATCCCCCTCCTTTCCTCTGTCCTTTTTCCTTCCTCCCTTCCCTGGCATAGATGATGCAACGGGAGATGGTCTAGGAGGTCCCAGAGCCCTCCAAGGTGGACATCCCAGGGCTGCTTCAGGATGTGTTCTTCAAAATGACCACGTGACTGATGGGAGAGCTGACAGCCACCAGTGAAGACTATGAACTTCTGGGAAATATGAACAAACTGACTAGCTTCAAGTATCTAGAAATGACAGATAATTCAGTAAACCTAAGCCGAAACCTAAATGACTCGACCCAGAAGTGGGCAGCCCATCAGATCACTTTAACTAAGGAGCAAGCAGCAGCTCTGGAACAGGCAGCTTACAGGTTGGGTGCATATTCAAAGAAACTAGAGGCACAGTACAAGAAGTTAGAGAGGCGATGAAAGAATTCTTTAGCACAAAGACTTGAACTACAAGAATGTTTCATGAGAACAGAAATGCATGGGTTGGAAATTATCAAATTTCTATGCTTCAGTTTCATAAAGGGAAGTCGGGCTATAGATCCCAAGGAGAATCCCAGCCCCCACCTTGGGTTGAATATGTAACCTTAGTCACCCATTGAGGTTTTCCTAAAGCTGTACCCCTGGAACTTCATTGCTTCATTGTATACCCTGGACCAAGACTCCAAAATCAGGATCAACACTGTCTAGAACAGACAAATATTAGAGGTTCTCGTCTGCCTGCCCCCTCCCTCCTCCTCCTTCCCTAGGGTTCCTTCCACCTTGGACTCTGTTCTTAATGTGGTCTGCACTCCCTTCATCACCTGTTCTTGGACTTAAATAACAAATGCCAACTTATAATCCTCAAAAAATAAAAATAAAGACCTCATTTCTCAAATATATAGAGAACTGAGTCAAAAATCATCAAAATTAGAGCCATTCCTCAATTGATAAGTGGATAAAAGATGTGAACAGGCAGTTTTCAGATAAAGTAAGTGAAGCTATCTATAGTCATATGAAAAAATGCTCTGGTTCACTATTGATCAGAGAAGTGTGAATGAAAACAAGTCTGAGGTACCACACCACACTTCTCAGAATGGTTGATACGACAGAAGAAAATGACAAGTGTTAGAAGGGATGCAGGAAAACGGAGACATGAATGTACTGTTGGTGAAGTTGTATACTGATTCAGCAGAGCATTCAGCAGCGCAGTTTGGAACTATGCCAAAAAGGCTATAAAACTGTGCATATTTGGGAAAGCTCAGTGGCACAGTGAATAGAGGACGGGCCCTGGAGTCAGGAGGACCTGAGTTCAAGTCTGGCCTCAGACACTTAACACAAAACTAGCAAATCACTTTACCACAATTGCTCTACCGTCCCCCTCCTAGTCTTTCACCAAGTAATACCACTTCTAGGGCTGTAGCCCAAAAAGCTAAAACACAAAAAGAAAAAGTACCGGTGTGTGCAAAAAGATTTATAGCCGCTCTCTTTGTGGTGGCCAAGAATTAGAAGTTGGGGAGTGACTGAACAAGTTGTGGTATATGATTGTGATAGAATATTATTGTGCTAAAAGAAATGATGAGCAGGACGCTCTCAGAAAGACCTGCAAAGATTTACATAAACTGATATAAAATGAAATGAGAACAAGGAGAATATTGTATACAGTAACCGCAACATTGCATGATGATCCCCTGTGAATAACTTAACTATTCTCAGCAATACAATGGTTTAGGACAATTCTGAAGGACTTATGAAATGCTTTCCATCTCCAGAGAAAGAATTGGTGAAATCTGAAAGCAAATCGAAGCATACTTTTTCTTTACTTTTTTTTCTTGCTTTTTTTTTCTTTATTTTTTTATCCATGTTTTCTTTCATTATATGACCAGCCTAAATTGAATTGCGGGGAGGGGGGAGAAAATTTGCAAATTAAAAAAAATAAATGAATATTCAAAATTGTTTTACATGTGATTGGGGGGAAATAAAATATTAAATACATGTTTTTTTAAAGACAATATTAGCATATTAAAGCATTTCTTCAAGCAGGATAATTATCTGAGATTGTATTTGAACTCAGATCTTCCTCATTCCAGGGGCACTGCTCTATCTGCTGCGCCTCTTAGCCGCCTTCAGGACAGGGATTCAGTTTTTAAATTGGGTATCCCAACATAGTGCTTAGCACTTCCTAGATCTGCTAAATTAGCTTAATAAATGCCTACTGAATTAAATTGAGTTAAATTTCTTGTCCTATAGATGTATTTTTTATATAAGAGGGACTGGGGACTTCCTATTAGAGTTATCTGAAAATTTGATTGTATTTGCTTAATTATATATATATATATATGTATGTATGTATGTATGTATATAAGCTCCTTGAGGGCAGCTCCTTAACTGTAATTAGTTCAGGCTTCTTGGGAGATGGTGAATTCTTGCTCTTTGGAAGTTTCACAGAGACAGCAGATGACTCCTTGTAGGACATGTGGGAGAAAAGCTTCCATTAAAGCAGGGGTCTGTGAACTCATTGCTTTGTTTTGATAATTGCATTTCAAAATAATTGGTTTTAATGGTCATCTTATATGTCTTATTTGGTGCATTTAAGATCTTCTGAGGAGAGGTCTGTAGGATCCATTAGAATGCCCAAGGTGGTAGGAGCAAGGGTCCCTGGACTGTTCCCCTTGGCTGTCCCCCATGTATTTCCCTAGTGCGTGGAATGCTCTCCCTCCTTACCTCTGTCTCTTGGAATTCCCAGCTTCTTTGCAGACTCAGTTGGAGTTGCTTCCATCTGGAAGACTTTCCAGGTCACCCCAGACACTAGGGCACCCCTCCTCTAATGCCTTGTGTGTATTTTCCATTTCTTCTATATGTAATTACATTCATATTTAATATCTGACCCATAGAAGTGGAAGGTTCCTGAAGGCAGGGACTGTTTGGATTTTATCTCTGTATCTGCATGTAGCATCACAGCCCCTGGCATATAGTGCTTAAGAAATTCTTGTAAATTGATTTATGATTTGACAATGCTGACATTGTTACCTTGAGTGACTAGAGGATGGTGTTGCCCTTAAAGTCAGAGGAAGGCTGGGCTTGGCCGGGGAGAGGGAGACATGAGCTTAATTTTGGATGTGTTGAGTCCGAGATGCTCTTGGGACATTCAGCTTACGATCTCTGGTGGGTGGTTCTTGGTTCAGGGCTGGAGCTCAGGAGAGAGACAAGGGAGATGACAAAGAAAATGGGAATTGTCAATGTTGGGGGGAATCCTGGAATGGAAGGGATGCTAATACCCTGATGGTGGAGTCATTAATGGACCTAACAATTTTAGAAAGCAATTTGGAATTATTAGAAGAAGGTGGCTAAAATGTTTGTTCTTTGGGACCCAGATATCTCATGTACACCATTATGAAAACATTTTATTTAATCAGTAAAAACTGGGAACAAAGTAGATACCCATCAATTAGGTAACAGTTCAACAAAATTCACAAATTCAATGTCCTATGGCTTCTCTGCAAGAAATAATGGATATGAGTGATGCAAAGAAGAATGGGGGGACTTAGATGAATTGATGCAAAATGAAGTTGGCAAAACCAAGAGAAGAACATGCACAGTGAGAGAATGACAACAGAAATTGCCCTGGATGATGGGCAGTGAATAGAGCACCGACCCTGAAGTCAGGAGGACGAGAGTTCAAATCCAGCCTCATACACTTGACATAAAAACTAGCCATGTGACTTTGGGCAAGTCACTTAACCCCAATTGCCCACCAAAAAGCCAAAAAAAAAATGCCCTGGATGGTAAAGGGCCTTGAGATAATGCCACAGTGCAGACAGTCGAAGGAAGCTGGGAGATTTAGGGTGAAGACCTGGTATAAGGGCAAGGGGAAAGCTTGTTATCTTCAAGTATTGGAAGAGCCATCCTATGGAACATGGTTTAGTGTTTTTCTGCCTGAAGGCAAAGGGTGGGAAGAGGGACAATGAGCAGAAGTTATAAAGAGACAGATCCCATCTTGCCTTTGGGAGACACTCACCATGAAGAAGACTTCCCCAGAAGTGGCCTTAGCTGCCTGGGAGACAATGGGGGTATTCTGCTCCAGGAAGTCTTCAAACACAGCCTAGGAGTACACCCAATTAGATGCCTCCAGTCCACCATCCAGCCGTGATGTTCTGGCATCCACTGATCACCTTTCTGAACCTAGGTGCACTGCCCTAATGCCTCCAATAGAAGGGGACCCGGGTGATCTCTGGGAAGCAGGCTTTGGCTGAGGGGGGCTGTGCTCTTGGTCACTCCCCGCACCCTGTGCTGTAGCCTCTGCTAATGGCCCTGAGCAGTTTTTCATCACCAGAGTAGTTAGGTGTTTGACACATGTGTAAAGAATAAACTCTTTAAAACGTCAGGCAACTTTTTTATGTTATCCCAGAAAGGACAAAGCAGATATTTTTAAAATAAACACCAGCTCCAGCTCTGCTTGGTTGAGATGTTCTCAGATCCTTTTTTCAGGAGCAGGGGCAGCTCATGAATTTAAAGGAGGTTTAAATACTGTACTTCCCCATAAAGCCATAAAGAGTTGGCAGCAAGTTCAGGACCCAATCACCGGGCACGGACATGGACGTGTTGTAACTCAGATTACCAATAAAAACGTCAGGCCCCCATCTGAAGCAGATAGTTGGGCAATTCTGGGCTGAAAGCATGTCTTAATTGTTTTCAAATGGAAAATTTTATAATATAATTGAGAAAAAAATTCGGATCTGCCTTATTATTGAGCTCACTCGTTATTACAACAAGGGGAAATGGTGGATTCAAACGCCTCTTCCCCTTCCCAGCATGCTATTTCCCAGCTGTTTTACTGAGGTTCTATTAAACAGAGACCAAATGGACTTTTCTGCTTCCATAAAACCCCCGTCAAACAGGCTGAGTTAATACCAGCATTTTAAAATCATTAAGAGGGGCCCCAAGAATTGGGCTGGTATGGGGGAGATGTATTATTTGAAGCAGGTGTGCTGTGTCCAGCTCCAGGGGCTGCATGTGCAGCTTTGCAGGATAGGTCTGGGGTCTGGTGAGTGGAGGATAACAGCAGTGCCTTTGGGGCAGAGCTGCTCCTTGGGGCTACATGGCTTCTGTGCTCTGGAAATGCTGAATTCATCCTCCCCAGAGTCTGATGGAGACGTGTTTTCTCTGCCTCACTCTCCCACCTCTGGGGATAACTGGGCTCTACAAAGATGTCAGGGAACCCACATGCTCTTGCAGCTCTGGCATGTTCCCCTCTCTGAGGCTCAGTTTCCTTCTCTGTAAAGTGGAGATCTTCATGGTCCTCATAACAACTGATAGGGTTGTTGAAGAGAAAAACATTTTATTTGCTTAGACACTATTGAAACATAAGAATATTAGTTTCATTACATTTTTAATACCTAGGATGCCCCTTCCTTTGGGCCCCCAGAAAAGTACTCTGTAGTCCCATGCCCACCCAAACCCAGAGCTCATGAGCTCATCTGTTTTCTTTTAGTAGCTAGCCAGAGCACAAAATGTCTTCCAAGGAAAGACCTTTAAGAAAATATAAGGAAAATAACAGCATTTCTCCCATAAACATGAGGCATTTATTCCCACAAATACTCACATCCTCAGGGGGAAGACTGGATGAGTACAATGATTCTATGTGATGGGGCATGTGTGTAGGGGACATGAGTGGACAGCACACAGACGTAGGGGATACTTTCTCTCTTAAATCTTTCCTGATTTACTGGTTTCTTCCCTATTGACTTCAAACATGCCCGAGTCTCCTCCATCCTTGAAAGTTAGTACTCTGTGTGGTGGCAAAGAACTGGAAATTGAGGAGATGCCTACTGATTGGGGAATGACTAAAAAAGCTGTGGTATATGATTGTGATAGAATATTATTGTCTATAAGAAATGAGGAGCAGGATGCTCTCAGAAAAAAACCTGGAAAGACTTACATGAATTGATGCAAAGTGAAATGAGTAGAACCAGGAGAAAATACAATGATCAACTGCGGATGATTTAACTGTGCTTGGCAATTCACTGATTCAAGATGATTCCCAAGGATTCATGCTATCCATCTCCAGAGAAAGAATTAATGGAGCTGAATGCAAATTGAAGCACATTGTTTTTCATTTTGTTCCTTTTTCTTTTTTTTGTCTGTGTTCTCTGTAGCAACATGACTGATATGGAAATATGTTTTGCATGACTAAACATATGTAATCTATATCAAATTGCTTGCCTTTCCAAGGAGGGAGGAAGGGAGAGAGGGAACTTGGAACTCAAAAATTATTTTTTAAAATGAATACCAAAATTTGTTTTTACATGTAAGTGAGGAAAAATAAGGCATTAAAAAAAGAAAGTAATTAGATCCTATGCATTCCTCTAGCTCTCATTCTGTATCTCTGCTCCCTTTATCAGCCAAATTTCTACTCTTAGAGCCTCCAATTCCTGTCCTCTCACTCACATCTCAACCTTTTGGACTCTGGCTTCCAACCTCATCAGTTGAACTGAAATATCCCTCTCCAAGGTTACCAGTGGTCTCTTTGTTGCGGAATCTGATGGTCTTCTCTCAGTCCTAATCTTCCTCACCCTCCCTGCTGCGTGTGACCGTGCTGATCACCCTCTCCTATTCATCTAGCCTTTCCTGATTCTCCTGCCTACGGGTCTGCACCTTCACAGTCTCTGCTCATTCCCCATCCAAGTCATATCCTCTACCTGTGGTGTCCCCTGGGGGGGGTCTCTTCTCCTCTTTCTATCCTCTCTTGGCAACCTCTTTAGTTACTGTGGATTTAACTATCATCTCTCCCCCAAGATTTAATCCTCATCACCAATTGCCTTCTGGATGTCCCAGAGTGTCTCAAACTTCATGTGTCCCAAAGTTGGATCATTAGCTTCCCCATCTCCTGAGTCCCCTTCCAGACTTCCCTGTTTCTGGGAAGGGCATCCCATCCTTCTGGTATCCCAGGCTCCTCCCTCTGCCCCACCCTACAGGTCTATTTAAGTGCCAAGACTTGCTCTTCTTCCCTTGATAACATCTCTGTTCGCTGACCCTTCACTCTCCTCACACAGTGACTAGCCTAGTCCAGGCCCCCAACCCCTTTGTCTGACTCATGGATGAAGCCCCCCAACTGTCCTCCTTGCATGCGATGGCTGAAGTGATTTTCCTTAAGCACAATCTGATCGTGTCATTTCTTTTCCTGATGAAACCTACTGACTTATCCTACCCCCCTTCCCCTATTAGAGGGTAAGCTTCCTGTGGACAGGGACTCTTCTTTTTTTCTTTCCCCTTGCTTTGTCTCCTGCACATACCACAGTGCCTGGCATATAGAAGATTCTTAATAAGTGCCACTCACTTGCCTTGACTTCCTATTGCCCAATCCTAAATCTATCCCGAAGTTCTGGATTCTCCTTTTCCTCCCCTCACACTCTGGCCCCAAGTGTCTTTTCAGCCTCGTTGTATCTCCCCCCAGGATATAGCCTAGGGATCTAGTCTACACAGAGTCTTTCTGGTCGCCTCGTGCCTCACCTTTCCCATACTGGACAATGGGTGTGCCCATGTATATATACTTGTTGGCTTCCCCCTGAGGAGGGGAGCCCTTGATCATTGTTCTCTTTGGGTCTGGGGGAGCTCGTGGAATGTGGTGAGAGCCAGTGCTACAAGGGACAAGCTGAGACACGTGGTCTTGGTGCCTGACTTTTCTTCTGTGTTTTTCCATGTCAGTGAAGGGAGGGGTGCCTCCCCAAGGCTCCTCCGAGCCCTGACATTCCAGGCAGCCAGAAGAGCATCAGTGCTCTGGAGAGCAAGGAGGGAGTCAGGATATTTGGGAGTGACCTTCAGGTTAGTCCCCAGGCTGGCTGAAGAAATCACCTCCAGTCAGCCACATCTGGACATGAACTTGGTGAGACTCCTGCTATGCAGGAACTGAGAGCTAAGGTAGGAACCTAATCCTCCCCCCACTCACCTCTCAGTTCTGCTGCCCCCAAGCACAGACTGAGGTGGCAGAGGGGATATTGTGCCCTCCTGGTGTTGAGGAAATTGTGGCAAGGTGGCACTGCAGTGGTTGGAGTGCCAGACCCAGAGTCAGGAGGACTGGGTTGAAATGTAGACTCAGGCATGTCTAACTGTGTGACCCTGAGCAATAACCTCTGTTTGCCTCTGTTTCTCCATCTGTAAAATGGGGATAATAATAGCACCTTTCTCCCAGGACTGTTCTGAAACTCAAATGAGACACTATTGCAAAGCACTTTGCAAATCTTAGAGCTCTGATGATGATCCTTATACCTCCAGAGTAGATATCTCTTGATGAAGGCTTTAAAAAAGAAGGGATGCTCCCTGAAAAGAGGGGTTCTCTCATTCTCTGTACTCGTGTCCATGGTACCTGGCATGACGCCTGGCACAGAGTAGGTGCTTTGCTATTTGCTTGTTAACTGATTGAAATCTGGCTCTAGGGAAGAGTCCCCAACACCAATAAGACGTCAGCTAGATGAAAAGAAGGCATTTCTTGACTCCCTTCATCAGGTGAGAATGAGAACTGATGGTCAAAGGGATAAAAGAGGTGCCAGTGATTCATAGATAACTACTGGCTCAGCCAACCCCCGGCAGAAACTAGGGGCTGGAAAAGCCTCCTCCCTCCCCTCCCGCTCCCCATATGTTATAATCCAATGAGCATTTATTAACCACCTACTATATACAAGGCATTGTGCCAAGAGTGGTATATGTAAAGAAAGGCGTCCCTGCCCTGTGCTCACTTTCTCCGGGAGTGGAGGAGAGGAAGGATGAGGCAGACAGAGAAGTTCAGGAGATATGGAGAGGAGGGAGATGGGGCTGTTCAGAAAAGAAAAGAGACAGTGGGCTTGAACCTAGAGGGAAATTCAGGGCTGTGGGAGAAGGGAGGTCTCTGTCTCTGTCTGTCTGTTTCTCCTTCTCCTGTCTCCCCATCTCTCTGTCTCTCTATCTCTCTGTCTCTGTCTATCTCTGTCTCTCTTTGTCTCTGTCTCTCTCTCTGTCTCTCTGTCTGTCTCTCCCTCTATCTCTCTGTCTCTCTCTCTGTCTCTGTCTGTCTGTCTCCCTCTCTTTCTCACTGTGTCCATACTCACTGCCACACAAAAAGGGACAGAACTGTTCTCTCAGAGCAGGTGGGTTTTCTTCATACAAATCAAACTGGTCTTTTGGGGTCCTGACCTATGACCTTCTCCTCATATAGACCATATTCTAAACAGTTCTTTGACCTGATCCAGAAATAACTGACCAGAAGAAACTCCAAGTGGCTGAGGAACCCTCCCCCCAGGTTCAGGACTCCTAGTCCCCTTTGTGTGACATACTTTATCTTTAATCAAGTTTTCTGCTCCAATGTTTGACCTCCAGGGAAGGCCAGTGGCTGCTCTCCAGCTCAGCTTCTCCTCTAAGTGGGAAAGCTGACTGGGTGAGAAACACCGAGCCAAGGAGAGAAGCAGCCCGGCAGGTCCAAGATGCCGGCCTGGCTCCCACTTGCTTGGGAGTTGGAGTTGCATGTTGTTCTTGGATGCCCCTACTGTGAAGGTTGGGAGGAGGGAATCTGTAGCCAGTGCCGTGGGGAGGTTAGGCTGTGCTGGGCTGTCGGTGACCTCCTTCACTTCTCACCCCTGAGTCCAACAGCTGGGAATGGGAGACCAAAGTCACAGCCAGGAGGCTGTGGTCCCTGACCTCCTCTACCCGGGGGACCCTCCCTTCTTCCTTTGTTCTTGCAAAGATTGAGGTCCCACAGTTCTGACTCTTTGGGAGTCTTTATGTGACAATCTTTGGGTCAGGGTTGATACTTTCACTAATTCTCATTCATTAATACTGTGTTTGATTTTGATTCTTGGCTGCTGAATTTCTAACTCCCAGAGATTCATCTTCTTTGATTTGGTCATTTGACTGAGAATAACTTTCTGGGTCCAATGTGTCCCACCCTAGCTTCACGTTTGGAGAGTTGGTGGTAACAAAATAAGGTCAATGCCATTCAACCTACATTTCTTCAACTTCCTATAGACCGGGCCTCTTCTCATAAATGGGAATACCAGGATGAAAAACAGTCCCTGTCCTCATGAGGCATATATTCATTTGTTTTAAATATATATAATTTGTTTTTAACATTCTTATTTTTAAAATTTTGAATTCCACATTTGCTATCTCCCTGCAACCTTTCTCTCATCCAATGAGAGAAGGAAATATGATACCAATCATACTTATGAAATCATACAAACATATTTCCATATTATCCATGTTGCAAAAAAGTCGGAAAAATAAAGTGAAAAAATTATCCTTCAATTTTTACAAAGAGTTCATCAGTTCTTTCTTCAAAAGCAGGAAGCATTTTCCACCATGGGAAGTCTTAGATCATTGCCTTGTTCAGAGGAGCTGAATCCTTCAAATTTGATCATTGTTATAATATTGTTATTACTACGTATAATGGTCTCCCGGTTCTTCTTGTTTCATTTTGCATCAATTCATAGAAGTCTTTCCAAGTCTTTACAAAACCACCCTGACCATCATTTCTTCTAGCACAACAGTGTTTCATCATAATCATACGCCACGACTTGTTCAGCCATTCCCTAATTGATGGGCATCCCCTCAGTTTCCAATTCTTTGAGACCACAAAAATAACTGCTATAAATATGTTTGTACATTCAGGTCCTTTTCCCATTTCTTTGATTTCTTTGTGATACAAACTTATTTGCAGCCCTTGTATTGTTGGGCCAAAGGTAATGTATGGTTTGATAACCCTTTGGGCACAGTTCCAGATTGTTCTCCAGAATGGTTGGACCAGTTCACAACTCCACCAACAGTTCATTAATGTCCTGATTCTTCTATATCCCCTCCACCATCGTCATCTTTTTTTTCTTTCAGGTTAACCAATCTGATACGTTATGAGATGGTGCCTTAGAGTTATTTTAATTTGCATTTTTCTAATCAATAATGACCTAGAGCACAGCCTTGCTTTCTTTTTCTGAAAACTACCCGTTCATGTCCTTTGACCATTTGGCCATTGAGGAATGAGTCTTATTTTCATAAATGTTCCCCATATACTTGAGAACTGAGATCTTTGTCAGAGAAACTTTATATAATTCCTGCCCCCTGCCCTCCTTCACTCCACTCAGTCTCCAAGTTTCTTCTAATTTCCTTCTAATTCTAATATTGATTTTGTTTGTGCAAAACTTTTTGTTTTATTTCATATAGTCAAAAATACCCATTTTACTTCCCATGACCCTCTCTAACTCTTGTTTTGTCATAAATCCTTCCCTTGTCCATAAATCCTATCCATAAAAGGTAGTATTTTCCAGGCTCCCCTCCTTTGCTCATGATGTCACTCTTTGTGAATCAATCACATGACCATTTTGCCCTTGTTTTGCTGTAGGGTGTGAGATGTTGGTATAGACCTAGTTCCTGCCGTACTATTTCCCAGTTTTCCCAGCAATTTTTGTCAAATAGTGAGTTTTTGTCCCCAAAGTTGGGATCTTTGGGTTGGTTTATCAAACACTAGATTACCATGGCTATTTACTGCCCTGTATCTGGACTGGGCTTTGTGGATCCCACTGACCCACCACTCTATTTCTCAGCCAATACCAGTCTAATAACTAGCACTTTGTCATATTGTTTGGCTTCTGGTGTGGCTAGAATGAGGCTTTGGAGGGGATGGTGTGAGGACACAAATACACAAAGAAGCTGGGTACAAATGGAATGCTGTGGGGCCGAGGAAGAGGACCAGGTGAAGACCATAAGACTGTGTGTGTATGTGTGTAAGCACATACTGGCTCTTCAGGATAAGTCAGGAGGGCTACCAGGGTGTCTGCCTCAACGTCCTGAGAGTCTGGGGCTTTCATGATAAAAAAAACCCTCTTGTTCCTGTATGTATTTTGTCGATCATTTTCACTTAGACTAGAACACTTCATGGCCTGGTGACTGACAAACTAATGCTAAGGACTGATGTGTCCTATGCTGATGGGTCTTTGAGACCTGGCTATCCCCTTGCTGTCCCCTCTGATGCCAGGTGATGACCATGGAACATAAGCTAGACAGGCCCTATTGGTAAGTGGAATGTTGGAGTGCCTTTTGGAGAATGGACTGAGCCAGTTTTCTGAAGAAAGTTTCCCTAAAGATGTTTGGTGATGAGACCTCTGACCATGACCACCCATGGAAGAAAGACAGACACAAGGTCCTGTGGGGCTGGATCAGAGCTCTGGGAAAGGAGAGCAATGCTTTGGGGGCAGCTGGTGTCATCTGTTTGAGGGGCCTACTGGTGGAAGAGGGATGGGTCCTTTCCTGATTGGCCTCAGAGGGCAGAACCAGAGGAATGGGGGAATGCTGGGAGGAGCCAGTTCTCGTCTCTAAGTCAGGACAACTTCCCAACAAAGGCTGGAGAATTAGTTGTCTGGCATGCTGGAATGGGGGGGAGAGTTTGGGGTTGGCCTGGATAACTGAGGAAGTCTCTTCCAGCTCTAACAATCTGTGATTCTGTGAAATGAGTGGAGATAAGACAAGGCCAACTGCTATCCCTTCTACCTCCCAATGAGCTTCTAAGATTCATCTGGCATTCCCCAACATCCCAGATGGTCTAAATGGAGGAGCCCTTTCCGAAGCGTCTACCAGTTGTTCTATGCTCAGCATCAAGGAGGAAGCCCACCCCTTATTTATCTTCATGTGGATCCTTGTCACTGCCTCATTAAAAAACAAACTCCCAACCCCTCCTTCATATCCTGGAGCATAATGCTCTGAGTTCTGTGTTCCCCAGAAACCTGAGATAATAAATCCCAAAGCTGGGAAGCCTTTCCCAAAGTGGTTGAGAACAGGAGCCACTTGGTAGATGATGGCCAGGACCCTTCAGGGAGGGGGAGGAAGGGGCAGAGGTCAAAGGGTGCTCCCTTACAAACTGATCTGTGTGTGCTATGAAGAGGGTGGGATGACGAGCTGATCTGATGCCATGGATAGCCAGGGTTCTAGTGGGAGTTCTGAGCTTCTCTCCATGAAGGGTGGGGCCTTGTTTCTCTTTTTCCATATGGGACACATTAGGAATTGCATGAGTCAAAGGGGACAAGGTCAGTGTTTCACTCTGGCTTCATGGAGAAGTAGTCGGGTCCACCAAGGGTCAGGGTAACTGTTTTCCAAGAAAACCTTCCAAGAAGAATATCCCAAGAGCAACAGAAATATTCCAAAGACCCCACAAGAGGAAACTTGATCTTTATCCCTGAAAGGTCTGTCCTACTTTACACCAGCCATTGGCCTCCCCCTCTTCCCCCCAATGTTTGTCTCCTGTTTAGGAAACACTGACTCCTTGGTCTCCTCCTCTGGAGTATTTGTTGGGATGCAGCTGGGGGCTTAGCAATGAGGACTTCTACCCAAAGTGGGGATAAGACTGACACTCGGCCGCAGCAGCTGGACTGGCATTCACACTTGAATATGTTTCCTTGGGAATGTGTAATGTTTGTTGGGAAACGTGAAATTCAAGTTCATTCATTCATAAGCACCTATCATGCGTCAGGAATGGTTCTAAGCGCTGAGGAATGTGTCCTCAGCAAAGCCAACAGTCCTTGGCCTCAAACCTCACATCCTATTGGGGAATATAGCCTATAGACAGCCTGGGGCCCTCTGACTCACTCTTCCAGAACAAGGAAGGCCATCTTGGTCTTTCCGAGTCTTAGGATGCCCCAAAGGGTCTGAGTTCTCTATTATTTGCTGGTATCCACTGGATCCCCAGCTGGCAGGTTCCATTCAACATTAGTCTTCTGCACTTATCATCAAGTACTTTTTACAAAAGAATGTTTACATCAAAGACAGAGTAAGCACAAATGTCTAAGCATTTCTGCCACTACCCCAGGGTATACTATCCCTTGTACTACCTTCCTCCCAGAAGGAGTAGGCTCAGAAATTGGTTCATTCCTATGACTTTTCAGGTTCAACCTCATTCCTGTCCAGAGGTAGGCAGAGTGTTGGATGACCCCTCTGGCAGCTTGAACTGACCTGGGTCCAGAAGGTCACCCCTGCTCCTTGGGGGCATCTGTGCTAGGTAAGACGAAACATCTGGCCTGGACTCCATGGAATCAGGTGGTGAGAACCACTCCCAGTTTGTCTACACAGATTGCATAGGGCTTCGAATGCCAACCTGAAGAGTCTGTGACTTATCTTCCGGGCAATAAAGACCAGCTGCAGGAGCAATGAATGATATTTGAAAACTCTTGCCCTGAAGCGGGAGTTGGTGGGGTTGGAAGGAGGGGGCGGGGCTGATTACTGTCCTGTGCATTGGAGCATTCTGTGTGGGGGGCATGGGTAGTGATTTGCTCTAACTTGAGAGAGAGCAGAGGTCCGGGCTGCTCCTGAAGATGCTCCCTCCTTCTCTCTGCAATAATGGAGGACCACTGAACCAGAGGCAGAAAATTTTCCTACAGGGCTATGGGGCTCTGGTGTCTTCTTGTTCTACGGCCCCCTTCGATGCTTCCTTCCTGGACTCTCAAAGGCTGTTAAAGAACTAAGAATCAGGAAATGCCTGACTGTGGAGGCAGCCTGGGAAGAATGACCACAGGAAAGTGGCCCCAAGAGCCTCAGGTCCTCACCCCCTGCCTTGGCCATTGCTAGCTCTGGTGCACATGGGAGGGCACAGTTCTGCTCCAAGTACCTGCTTTCTGTTCTTAGCCAAGGACCAGAGCAGCCTCACCTTCCCTGCTTTGGTTCAGGCCCGGGGTGGATTCATGATAAAGATGCACATGGCAGCTGCTCTGCCCGGCCCCTTAATGTCCTGTTTGGTTTGAGGGCAAAGCCCCTCTGAGATTCACCTTTGCCCTTGGATTCCTCAAAAGCCAAGGTTGCTCCTCACTGTAACCCAAGAGAACCAGGGGTCAGAGGGAATCCAAGCAGCCATTGCTGAGTAACCTTTTTCAATAAACCCCGGGGATGAGCTGGGGGCCTGAGACCGGTTTGAATGACATGGCAGAGATGTTATATATGGGGCTCACCTCATTTTTATGGACTGGGTCCTGCAAACACAACCACTTTATGTGGGAAAGGCTTGTGCGAAGGTTTCCCTGTGTTGTAAATTGTAATGGTCCCATAAACAGAGTCTGTGCTGACTTGGGGTCCCATGGGACAGCAGCGACTCAGGAAGGTTAAAATCATGCTGCCATTACTTGCCTGGGCACCGAGGCACTGAATGCCAATTTCAATGAATCTCTCAGTTCAGGAAGGGACTTTCAACTTGTGTTAATTCAGTTCAATTTGGCATTGGCTATCTAAGTATCTGCTTTGTGCCTAGCACTGTGCTGGGCCAAAATCAAGGTATTCCTTCCTTCAAAGAGCTTGCATTCACATGGAGGGGGAAGACCAGAGCCTCACCGATGATCATGAGACACAAAGCATAGACTGAGGAAAGACAGAGTCATTTTGGAGTGGGAAAGGGGGATTGGTCTTGGTCAAGGGTGGGAGGAGGGTGGAAATCAGCACATTCCCCTTGGCGGTAGAAGGTGGGGCACTGTCCAAAGGAAATCCCTTCCCCCACCCACCATTTCCATGACCAGCAACAAGATTTAGAGCCAAAAGTCAAGGAAGACGACCTCTTCTGAATCAACCAATCCGCAATCATTTATTGAAAACTCACTTGTATCAGACACAGTACTAGGCACTGGAGACATGAACTCAAGAAATGAAATAATTCCCTGCTTACAAGGGAGTCCCATTCTAATGGGTGAGTCCAGTACACATGTAAATGTGCATGTCTGTTCATGTGCATGGGGCTACAATGGCACAGTGCAGGGAGCTCTGCCCTCTAGTCAGGAACACTCCTCTTTCTGAGTTTAAACCTAGCCTCAGATGCTGGTTGTGTGCCCCTGGGAAAGTCATCTAATTCGGCCTCAGTCTCCTCATCTCTAAACGCGAGCTGAAGAAGCAGAAGGCAAATCACTTCAGTGTCTTTGCCACAAAACCCCCATTAAGGTCATGAAGAGTCAGGCACGGCGGAAGTGACTGAACAATAATCACATATCACACACACACACACACACACACACACACACACACACACACACACACACCACAGGAAAAGTGAATGAATCCAAATACACAGTAGCTAAACACAGTCCTTCTGAGGGAGAACACGGAGTTGGGGGCTTCAAGGAAAGGCTTCCTGCAGAAGAAGGTAGCCAGAGGGAGAGTACTCTGAGCAGGAAGGAATAAGGAAGGGCATTCCAGGCATGAGGAGAGGCCAATGCAAAGGTGTGGAGGTGAGAGATGGCATGGCATGTGTGAAGAACAGAGAGAAGGAGAGGTCAAGGTCCAAACTGTGAAGTGCATTGAATGGTAAAGGGAGGGGCCTGTATTTTGTCCTGGAGGCAATAGTCTGGGAGCCAGGCGATGGACTGGGGAGTCACATGGCCAGTTCTGTGCTCTGGTGGCAGCTTGTAGTGTGGTCTGGAATGCAGAGGGACTTGAGACCCCTAGGAGGCTCCTATAGTAATCCAGCTAAGGTGGTTTTGTAAGTGGGGAGGAGGGGCTGGATGAGAAGATGCTGGGGAGGCAGGAAGGTCGGCCACTGACAACTTATTGGATACGTGGAAGGGAGAGGAAGAGGAGACACGTGTTAATGAAGAGTGTCTGATAGAAAGAGGGAAACTGAGGTTCCGCAGGTGCACGGACCTACCCAAGGTCTTACAGCAGGCATGAGGCAGGAAGCACTGGCTCCGGTGACATCACAGACTGCGGTCCCTGGGTGGGTGTAGGGGCCAACTAGGGGCAATTCTGCTGACCCAGTGAGCTCGAGCTCTAGACCTTAGATCCCAGGTGTCCCTAGAGAGGGCTTCTGGGTGCCGGAGCCTGGCAGGCTGCGTACTGGCCGGCTTTAAAGGGTGATGTTAGCTAGGTTTTACTATATTTGGTTTATGTTGTTAGGTATTTCCAATTGTTTTGCTGGCTGCTGTTTGATGCCTCTGCCTTAGGGTATGAGACAGTCACCTGAACGGGCTTTCTTCCTTCCCATGAGATGAACCCACTACGCCCCCCACCCCTCAAGCAAGCAGCATCTTGGAAGGCCATCCCCACCCCAGAAAGGTAGCCAGCCGCCTGCGTCCTGAGCTCTTGGGGGTTCAATGAAACGAGAACCCTGGCAATTAGGACCCACAGAGCTGGCATGGAGGGAAATCTTCATGCCCACACAGTGCCCTCACTTGCCCTGCGCTGATCTGACCTGGGCTCCAGGCCTGGGACCTTTGCTCAGAGTCTGCCCACCCAGGGAGGCAAGACCTCAGGGAAGGGAAACAGGAAGTGTGCTCCAAATGGATGGGCCAGCAAGGGCCGTGTTCACCTGTGCATTAGCCGAGTTAGCAGCCCTGCTCTGCAAAGGCCTTCCTTTCCCATCCAAAGACTCTCTTGGCCTTTAAAGCAAGAGGCTGAGGGGCCACGAGACCGGAGGCAGGGACCGGAGAGACCCGGCAGCAGAGTGATGGGGAGGCAGGAGAATGCAGGAGCCCAGCAGCTGGGCGGGGGAACCCCAGCTTGCGCTGTGGGTCTTCAAAGGTGCAGAAGTGCCATCCTCACAGCCCCCTTATGCCCTGGGTGCTTCCCATCACTGTCTTCCTCCTACAGATGAGGAAATGGGGGCCTGTAGAAGAGAATGGACAGGTTCAAGGTCATGTGGGTCTCCAGGGACCCAGCTGGGATGGAGCCCCAACCTGCTGACACCCAGTCTCCAGAGTGTTATCAGTAACCCCGAAGGTGTGTGTGCATGCACACACACACACATACTCACACTCACAATATATACTCATACTCACAAACACACACATATACATACACACCTCTACACATGAGCGCACATATACACACACACACACACACTCACTCACACAGTCACACACACACACACACACACACACACACACACACTTCTCTAAAAGATGAAGTTGCATAAGCTCTCTTGGGTGCTGTTAGGCCTTGACACGAGGCTGTCCAGGCTCTAGGCCAGGCGTTGGGAGGGAAGGAGGGAGCCCTGACCCTTTCTGAATTGCCTGGCAGAGAACAGAGGTGGAAGGGGTCAGTGGAAACCAGCTTCACCCCCACCTCCTTCCCATCTACTGCCAGGCAAGTGTGCTCTTTCTGGGCTCTCTCCCATGGGCATCTCCTCAGGGGCCATCTTTCTTCCATACTCTGCCAGGCCTCAAGGACCCCTGACTGGGGGGAGGGGGGCCTACTGTTTCCTGAGGTCAGTCTGGAACTGTGTAGTCAGTGGGCCTTGGAGTCTGAGGAGGCAGGTCCTTTCTCTGCTCTGATCATCCTTTTCCTCATCTGTAAAATGGGGCTGATAATGCTCAAATGACTCATCTACAAGTTGTGAAGAAAGCACTTTGTGAACTTTATTTTTTTTAAATGAACATTTTGTATTTAAAAGTTTGAGTTCCAAATTCTATTCTTCTTCCCTCCCCTCCCCCCTCCCTGATCTGGGAAGCTATCAGATATAGGTTATAACCATGTAGTTCTGTGAAACATTTCTATATTAGTCATCTTGTACAAGAAGATGAAAAGGAAGAAAGGAAGGAAGGAAGGAAGGAAGGAAGGAAGGAAGGAAGGAAGGAAGGAAGGAAGGAAGGAAGGAAGGAAGGGAGGGAGGGAGGGAGAGAGGGAAGGAGGAAGGGAGGAAGGGTGAAGGAGGGAGGAAGGGAGGGAGGGAGGAAGGAAGGAAAAGGAAGAGGAAGTGAAAACAGCCTGCTTCCGTCCTATTGAAGCACCCCTCAGCACTTTCTCTGCAGGTGGACAGTCTGCTTCATCAGGAGCCCTTTGGGGTGGTCCCAAAGGCCCCAGTTGTCAAGAGTAGCTCAGTCATTTGAATTTCTTTGTCAAACAGTTTCGCTGTTACTGTGCACATTGTTCTCTTGGTCCTGTTCACTTCACTTGTGAACTTCCAAGGACTGAGGGAATATGGGTTCTCAAGGTCTGAGTCTCAAACCAGAAGGGTCTGGATTCAAATCCCAGCTGTCTGTGTGACATTAGACAAATCACTTGACCTTTCTGGTCCTCAAGCTTCTCATCTGTAAAATGGGAAGGTCGGCCTGATGCCCATTCTGGCTCCATTCTGGCTCCATCTCTACAATATCGAGTAAGAAGACTGAGGTCCAGAGAGGCTCATGTCTCCACCAAAGTCACAAAGGGATCCTAGACTGGGGCAGGAAGGGTCCTTGGAGGTCACCTGCTACAGCTCTTTCAAGAAGGAGATAAGTAGACCCAAGGAGGTCATAGGGAGAGAGAAGATTTGAACACAGGGCTTTACTTCCTCTGGCTTCATGCCCACAGCAGGCAGAGTGTCAGTTTTTCACACCCAAGCAGTACAAGCAAATCATAGGCAGAGAATCTCATGGCAACGAGGGTCCCCAGAGACATGCCAGCCAGCCTGACCCTACCCTAGAATGGCCTCTGCCACTTGTCTGACCAGTGGGTGTCCAGGCTCTGCTTGGAGGTCTCTGGGGAAGGGAAACTGAAGCAGTCTTTGCCACTCTAGGATGGCACCAACTGCTGGGAAGTTTCCTCTGCATTCAAGGCCAAGGTTGTCCCTTTGTAACCTCCCTGAGCGGCCCTAGAAATGCAGGTGGGGGCTGCTTGGGCACAGCTTTGTGAAATGGCAGATACGTGGGTCTACTGTGTTATGGGTGGTCAGCATGAGAAAGACCCCCCCCCCCCCGCCATGGGTAGCTTCAACACCTGTGATGGAGACAGGAGTCTTTTGGGATGGACTAATTCCTATGTGTGGTGCTCTGCTCCCAGCCTCGGTCCCCTGGAGAGGGGTCTCGTGGGGCACCAGGGGCTGCACTGCCATGCAGCTGGGCTGGGGAAGAGACATCTGATGAGCTTCCCTTTGGGGTGGACGTCTACACAGCCGGAGCCAGGTCTGGGGGAGGGTGCCGAGAGCCTGATTGCTGCTCCTGCTTGCCCAGAGGTGTGTCTGGCTGACCAGGCTGCCTACAAAAACATTCTCACTTCTCTGTATGCTCTCGCTCCCTCATTTGCAGCTAGAGGACTGCTGGGGCTGGGCCATGGGCTTCACTTGTTACTCCATTGAGTGAGGTTTCCTCAATCAGTCAAATCCACTAATCTCATTTGCAGCATGGCCAAGGGGAGGGTCTCTCCACACTTCTCACTTCTCACACAAGCTGGGTGAACAGTTTAGATGTCAGACCCAGTGTTCCCAGACCCAGAAATACCTCGTGACCGCCTGTTTCTTTGGGTCATGAGAGAATGAGTAAAAACCAGAAGCACCTCAGAGCATTTGCAGAGAGGCAGGGGGTGCCTTTGTCCTGGGGGGGGCGGTGATTTTGGTGGGCATGGTACTGTCTAGTCCTGCCCTGAATTCTTTCTGACCCTCTGATTAATGGTTGCACTTCTATGCTTAGAGCTGCACCTCTGGGGTGGATAAAAAGGTGGGTCACTCTCCTCAAACCCCTTCAGTGGATGACCATTGCCCACCTGATGACCCACATACACGGTCTTGCTGGTGCTCTGCAGCCTGGCTCCTGGCTAACTGGCACCCTCCCTGTTTCAAATCATGCATTCTATGCATTCTATCCAAATGGACATTTCCGCCAACTGTTCCCCAAGCTTAGTGCCTCCTCTCCAGCCTCCATATATGTGCCTCACCTGCTCCCACTGCATAGAATGCCCTCCAGCCTCCTCCCTACCCTTTGGAATCTTTTTCTGCTTTTGTGACTTCAGGACCCACCTCCTCTGGGTCACTGCCTGGAGCTGCAGGAAGGGAGAGCTCCCAAGCCTCCCACTCCCCTAAGGCCCTTCATTATGCTCCTCATCTTTCACCCTCTCACATTTATTCTGTGCAGAGGAATGATAGCAACGAATCTTACTTTTTCTCCATATATTTGTGCAGGGAGCTCCCGGTGTAGAGACTCCCTCTGCCAATGCAGAACATCTGCTTTGTAACTGAAAGGCTTCACAAGCTGTCCCAGAATGAAATGAAGGGAATCTCTCATGGGACCAGCTTTCCATCTGTGAGAGGAGGGGTACAGAGCAGCTGGGGTGTGAGAACCCATTGCCTCAGCTTCCTGGGGTGGGGGTGGAGGCAGGGAAGAGACCTTCCATTGGGATTTTCTGTTTTTCCATGCACATGGGGATACCACCATACCTGTGGGAATGCCCACCTCAACGTCCTGAATGGTGGGTCTGCACAAGACAAAGGGGCCTCTTGTGAACTGAGCCCTAGGGGGAGGACTGGCCAGGCTCTGCCCCTCACATCCTGTGTGTCCTTCTCTGGGCCTTGGTCCCAGAGATGACCCAGAACACTGAGAGCTGTGTTCTCAGCTCCAACATTCTGGGTTCTAAAGGCTCTTCCTGCTGGGCATTCTGTGTTGTGTTCTAAGGTTCCTTCTAATACTGGCAGCTACATCTCATCTTTTAAATTACATGGTGTCTTTCAGCTTTGCAATTCTAGGGTTTGTGTTCTAAAGTCCCATAACTCTGCATAACTCTGGAGCTCCAGGGTTCAGTCTATGACTCAGCAACCATCTACTGTATGACCTTGGACCAGTCACTTGAACATTCTAGGACAGATCTGGCAACTGTGAAGGTCTCCTGCTGTTCTGAGTCCTGTGATAGAAAGTCTGACCTTCTCTGTCCTATGCTCAAAGACCTCTACACATTGACGATTTACCACCTTGTTTCAGATCAGGACAAGAACTTGACAACTGAGATGTTATAGCAGTCAGGTGAAAAACATTTATGAAGTGCCTACTGTGTATTATGCATTCTAGAGGAGGGGTTTCACTTCTTTTTTTAACCACCAGTAATGTGCTGGTTGGGGTGGAGAGAGAGAGAGAGACAGAGAGAGACAGAGAGAGAGACAGAGAGAGAGAGAGGGAGGAAGGGAGGGAGAGACAGACAGACACAGAGACAGAGAGGAAGGGAGGGAAGGAGAGAGGGAGAGCCATCAGTTGGATGAAATTCCTTTCAGCCACATCTAAGTCAAAGGCCTTGGACAGGATTCTGTTTCGCAGTCATTTCTGGTCCACCTGTTTGCCATTTTCTTGTTAAAAGGCATTAGTAAGTATAGAGCATCAGGATGGGAGGTGATTGTGTAGGACTCCAAGGTGACCAGGCTACAAATCCATCTTCCATCCTAGAGCAAATTGTTCTCATGCTAAGAGGGGAAAGAGAAGGCATTTTCTATGCTAAAAAAAAGTTTTGCCAAAGGTGAACTCTGAGATTCTGACCTAAATCCTGAATAAATTAGAGGGAAACAGAACCAGCTGGGGAGGAAGGGGCTGCAGGGAGTGTGTAAGGGTCCAGCAGCTCTCCAGGAGCTGTCACCTCCAACCTCTGTGTGGCTGAGCTCCTTGGCCTGAGCCAACCCATGGGGTCTGGGCTTCGGAGGCCCTCCTAATGAGACTCATCAGAGACTGTCTCCGATGAGTCTTTGGGGATGGGGGTGTGTTCAAGGGAGGTGAATCTTTGACTCCAAAAACTGAAGGTTTATTCATTTGAGAATCATGGACCCATGGAGTGAGTGAGAAAGAGTTCAGATTCGGGAGGGGAGGTTTCAGGTGTGGCAGAAGGCACAGCCAGGAGTATTTCTCAAGTCAGAGTAATTGAGATTCACAAAGTGCTTTCCTCATAATTACTCCTTGGGGGCTGGAGGAGGGGGAAGGGCTTCAGATATTATCATCCGGACTTTTCAGGTGAGAAAAGGAAGTCTGAGGGAGGACAGGATCTAATCCTCTTATTTTGAAGAGAGAGAATCAAAGGGATCTGTCCAAG
Organism: Pseudocheirus occidentalis; assembly: GCA_028646575.1. Classification (NCBI taxonomy): domain Eukaryota; kingdom Metazoa; phylum Chordata; class Mammalia; order Diprotodontia; family Pseudocheiridae; genus Pseudocheirus; species Pseudocheirus occidentalis. The sequence continues at coordinate 322,579,773 of CM053595.1, forward strand.
GTCACAGAGGCAGGACGGGCTGTCCTAACTCAGGCAAGGGGGGAAAGAGGGGAAGCAAGCCGCCACTTTGGAGATGCTTACAATGAACACAGAAAACCCAATGGCTGGAATGTAATTCATCTAGACAGCCAGGTGCTTGATTAAAACAGGAAGGGAATTATTGGCATTTTGCAGCAATGGAATTTGAGTCTATGAGGTTAAGTGACTTAAAGGAAGTGACACATCAAATCAGCAGCAGAGATGGGGGAAGACCCCAGGAGTATGGGGTCAGCCTTGGCTCCCAGGGGACGTTGCCTAGGTCTAGGAGTCTGGGCACTGGCATCACAGGCCAAGAGATGCATCTGAGAGAGAGGTCAGGTGCACCCTGCAACATTATATGCACCCAGGCTAAGTTCTGCCCTTGGCAGCGTCCTGGAATGGCTCTTCATGACCTGGCATGGCCTCAGGGGCTCGTTCTAAGGTTGGCCCAGTGGCTGATGAGCTCTAGATGGGTCTGCCCAGGTGGAGTCCAGACAGAGAGACTGACAAATGAGAATATTTATAAAGCACTTAGGCACATAGTAGGGTCAAATGGAATAAGGTGTTTAAAGCACTTTGTGAATCTCAAGACTCTCTAAATGCTCGCTTTTTTTCACCAGACTTCAAAGCATTCCAGTACTAGGAGTTAAGACTATTATTTTGTGACAGAAATTTTTAAAAGAACAGCTTTTGGCCCAGTCACTTAGTGCCCAGTCACTTGACTGGGTCTCGAACACAGGGGAAACAAGTAACAGTCAATGATCTTCCCTTGTGCTAAGTTCCTTCTGACTCCTCTGGATTTTCCTGTTCTAAAATATTTTCACTGTCCAGTGTATGGAATCCAAGAGATATACTCTTTTGACTAAGATCTAAGGTGTGTATTAATTTCTAGCTCTGGGGGCGGCTAGGTGGTGCAGTGAATAGAGCACTGGCCCTGGAGTCAGGAGTACCTGAGTTCAAATCCGGCCTCAGACACTTAACACAAAAAAAAACTAGCCGTGTGACCTTGGGCAAGTCACCTAACCCCAACTGCCCTCCAAAAAAAAAGGCAAAGAAAAAAAAATTCTAGCTCTTTAAGGTAGGACCAGCCCCCAAAACATTCAGACCCCAATTCTGCCCTGGAGTAAAGGTATCCCTCAGTAGACCCAAGTCCAAATTCTGTACAAACCTTGGTCCTTTCCCCTGGTGATTCGCCCCTGGCTGGAGATTAGCATGGGGACGTGATATAGCCTCCGTGGATGTCCTCCAGTGTCTCTTCTCAGGGTCCTCCCTAATTCCTAAGGGTTTGTACACCAGGGTGTTGGTGGTGCCCATTCGCCTCACGCAGACTCATGTCCAGCAGCACACCCATGCAGAATAGACATGCCAAACTCAGGGTCCTTTGGCCACATCTTCCTCCCATCTTTCCCCCACCATGTTTGGACAGTTCTCATCTCACAACGCCACTCTGAATGGGTCCCAAGTGTGAAAAGCTGAGATTCTAAAGAAATTGAAAGTATAGAGTTTTTAGTTTGCTTTTTGTTTCTAACCACTAGCCAGATCTGTCTTGTGTGTGGTATTAGAGGAAGGAATTCTCATCTCTTTGTTTGCTTGACTGTATTTTTTTTTATTAACATTTATTACAAGAGCAGGCATTGATACAGTGCCTTAAGACAGGTAGTCCTGTGGTCCTGGGGTCGCCATGCTCTAGGTTCATATTCCTTCCTCTACTGAGTCTCAGAGAATCTTTAACTGAGCTCAAACACTACCTCCCTGTGCCACACCCCCACCCCAGCTCCCTAAGTGCGTCTCTCAGACATTCCTGTATTCTTTGGGGTTTTTTTTTTCCACTTTGCATTGACTATCCACGTTCATTCTGTCTACCTATAGTAGAATGTAAACTTGTTGAGGACAGGAAACATACAAAATAATTAGTGCCTATAAATGCTTATTCAATGATGAATGACTAACTGGATATAATTTCATTTTATTTTTTAATTTAAATTTATTTATTTACTTTTAGTTTACAACATTCATTTACACAGTCCCTTGAGTTTCATATTTCTCTCACTCTCTCTCTTCCTCCCTCACCCTCCATGGCGGCATGCAGTCAAATATAGGATCTCCAAATACCTTCATATTAAACATTAGTCAAATTGTAAAGAAGGATTATAATGGGAGAGAACAGTGAGAAAGAAGAAACAAAGCAACAAAACAAAAAGAGAGCAAGAAGTTTGCTTCAATCTGCATTCAAACTTCGTAATTCTTTCTCTGGTTCTATATGTCTCTTTCCATCATGAGTCTTTAGGAGTTGTCTTATAATCTTGCATTGCTGAGAGGAGCCCAGCCTATTAAAGTTGGTTGTGGCACATATGTTGTGTCTCTAATTGTGTATAAATTTCTCCTGGTTCTGCTCTTCTCACTCAACATCAGTTTGTATGAGTCTCTCCAGGTTATTATGAAGTCTGTCTGCTCTTCATTTCTTATAGCACAGTAGCATTCCACTACATTCATATACCACAACTTGTTCAGCCATTCCCCAATTCATGGGCATCTCCTTAATTTCCAATTCTTTGCCACCACAGAAGGAGCTGCAGTAAATATTTTTGTACATATGGGTCCTTTTCCCACTTCTATGATCCCTTTGGAATACAATCCTAGAAGTGGTATTGCTGGGTCGAAGGGTATGCACTTATTTATAACCTTTTGAGCATAGTTCCAGATTTCTCTCCAGGACGGTTGGAGCAGTTCACAGCTCCACCAACAATGAATTAGTGTTCCAATTTTTCCACATCCTCTCTAGCATTTATCGTTTTCCTCTTTGTCATTTTAGCCAATCTGATAGGTGAGATGTGGTACCTCAGAGTTGTTTTGATTTGTATTTCTCTAATCAATAGTGATTTAGAGCATTTTTCATATGTTTATAGATAATCTTTAATTTCTTCCTTAGAAAACTGCCTGTTCATATCCTTTGACCATTTATCAATTGGGGAATGACTTGTATTCTTATAGATTTGACTCAGTTCTCTGTATATCTTAGAAATAAGACCTTTATCAGAGACACTAGTTCTGAAAATTCTTTCCCAATTTTCCACTTCCCTCTTAATCATGGTTACATTGGCTTTATTTGTACAGAAACTTTTCAATTTAATGTGATCAAAATCATCTCTTTTGCATTTCACAATGCTCTCTAACTCTTGTTTGGTCATAAAATCTCTCCTTCTCCATAAATCTGACAGATAAACCATTCCTTGCTCTTCCAAATTGCTTATAGTATCAGCTTTTATACCTAGATCATGCACCCATTTAGACTTTATTTTGGTGTACGGTGTTAGATATTGATCTATGCCCAGTTTCTGCCATATTCTTTTACAGTTTTCCCAGCAATTTTTGTCAAATAGTGCATTGTTATTCCCAAAACTGGGTCTTTGGGTTTATCAAACAGTAAATTACTATAGTCATTGACTGCTGTGTCTCATATACCAGTCTATTCCACTGATCCACCACTCTATTCCTCAGCCAGTACCAAGTAGTTTTGATGACTGATGGTTTATAATACAGATTAAAATCTGGTACAGCTAGGCCACCTTCCCTAGCATTTCTTTTCTTTAATTCCCTTGGTATTCTGGACTTTTTGTTCCTCCAAATGAATTTTGTTACTGTTTTTCTAGCTCTATGAAATAGTTTTTTTTTTGTAGATTGGTTGGTATGGCACAAAATATATAATTTAATTTAGGTAAAATTGTCATTTTTATTATATTAGCTAGACCTAGCCATAAGCAATTGATGTTTTCCCAATCATTTAGATCTGACTTTCTTGTGTGAAAAGTGTTTTGTAATTGGGTTCATATAAGATCCTGGGTTTGTTTTGGCAGGTGGATTCTCAAATATTTTATAATGTCTACTGTAACTTTAAGTGGAATTTCTCTTTCTGTCTCTTGCTGTTAAATTTCATTAGAAAAAGATATGAACACTGAGGATTTATGTGGGTTTATTTTATACCCTGCAACTTTGCCAAATTTATTTATTATTTCAAGTAGTTTCTTACTTGATTCTCTAGGATTCTCTAAGTATATCATCATATCTTGTGCAAAGGGTGATAGCTTAGTCTCCACCTAATTTGATTTCTTCAATTACTTTTTCCTCCTCTTATAGCTACTGGACCAAATTGAATAAGAGAGGTGATAGCGGAAGTCCTTGTTTCACCCGTGATTTTACTGGAAATGCTTCTAGCTTGACCCCATTACATATAATACTTGCTGATGATGTTAGCTAGATGCTACTTATTATTTTAAGGAAGACTCAGTTTATTCCTCTACTTTCTAGTTTTTTTTAATAGAAATGGGTATTGTTTTTTGTCAAAAGCCTTTTCTGCATCTATTGAGATAATCGTATAGTTTATACGAGTTTTGTTGCTGATATGACCAATTACACTGACAGTTTGCCTAATATTGAACCATCCTTGCATTCCTGGAATATATCCTACCTGATCAAAGTGTATTATTCTCATGATACATTGCTGTATTTTTTTGCTAATATTTTATTTAAAATTTTTTCACCTATATTCATTAGGGAAATCAGTCTATACTTTTCTTTCTCTGTTTTGGCTCTTCCTAATTTAGGTACCAGTGCCATATTTGTGTCTTAAAAATAGTTTGATAGCACTCCTTCTTCTCCAATTTTCCTAAAGAGTTTGTTAAGTATCGGAATCAAGTGTTCTTTAAATGTTTGATAGAATTGGGTAGTAAATTCATCTGGCCCTGGAGATTTTTTCCTAGAGAGTTCATTGATGGTTTGTTCAATTTCTTTTTCTGAGATTGGGTTATTTAAGTAGTTTGCTTCCTCTTCAGTTAGTCTGGGCAACTTACATTTATGTTAATATTCATCCATTTCACTAAGATTGTCAAATTTATGTGCATACAATGGGGCAAGATAATTCCTAATTATGGTTTTAATTTCCTCTTCACTGGCAATAGATCCACTCTTTTCATTTTTGATACTTGTAATTTGATTTTCTTCTCTTTTTTTTTTTACCATATTGACTAAAGGTCTATCAATTTTATTGTTTTTTTATAAAACCAGCTCTTTGTTTTATTAATTCAATAGTTTTCTTTATTTCAATTTTATTAATCTCTCCTTTGGTTTTCAGTATTTCTAAGTTAGCATTTAATTGGGGATTTTCAATTTGATCTTTTTTTTTAGTTCTTTCAGTTGCATGCTCAGTTTATTGACCTCTATTTTCTCTATTTTATTTATGTAAGCATTCAGAGATATAAAACTTCCCCTAAGAACTGCTTTTGTTGCATCCTATAAGTTTTGGTATGTGTCCTTATTCTCTTGAACAAAGTTACTGATTGTTTATAATTTCTTGTTGGACCCACTCATTCTTCAGAATTAAGTTATTTTGTGTCCAATTAGTATTTAGTCTATCTTTCCATGGCCTTTATTACATATATTTTTTATTGCATCGTGATCTGAGAAGGATGCATTTAATATTTCTGCCTTTCTTCACTGAATTGTGAGGCTTTTACACCCTAGTACATAGTCAATTTTTGTTTATGTGTCATGTACCACTGAGAAAAAAGTGTATTCTTTTTATCCCCATTCAGTTTTCTCCAGAGATCTATCATATCTAGCCTCTCTAAAATTCTATTCATCTCATTAACTTCTTTCTTGTTTATTTTCAGGTTAGATTTATCAGGTTTGGAGAGGGGGCATTGAGATTTCCCACTAGTATAGTTTTGCTGTCTATTTCCTCCTTAACTTTTCCTATAGGAATTTGGATGCTATACCACTTGGTGCATACATGTTTAGTAATGATATTGCTTCATTCTCAATGGTGTCTTTCAGCAGGATATAGTTTCCTTCCTTATCTCTTTTAATTAGATATATTTTTGCTTTTGCCTTATCTGAGATAAGGATTCCTAGCCCTACTTTATTTCTTTACTTTACCTGAAGCATAATATATTCTGCTCCAGCCTTTTACCTTTACCCTGTGTTTCACATATGTTTCTTGTAGACATCATACAGTAGGATTGTGGTTTTTAATCTATTCTTCTATCAGTCTCCATTTTATGGGAGAGTTCATCTCATTCACATTTACAGTTATGATTACTATCTGTATCTTTCCCTCCATCCTATTCCCTCCCCTGTTAATGTTTTTATTTCTCCCTTCTCTCTTCCCCTCCTTAAGAGTTTTCCTTTAAACCACCACCTCCCTCAATATTTCCTCCCTATATACCCCTTCTTTTACTAACTCTTTTCCCTTACTATTTCTTCCCTCCCTTCTAACCACCCTCCTCTTTTCCCACCTTTCTCCTCCTACTGCATGTAGAGCACAATAGATTTTTATACTTAACAAAGTATGTTATTCTTTCCTTGAACCCAGATCAATTAGAGTAAATTTCATACAATGCTCCTCTCCCTCCCTCCTTTCCCTCTACTACTGTCTTTTCATTAGAATCCTATACTTAACTGATTATGTTATTCCCTCCTTGAACCAAACCCAATGAGAGTAAAGTTCATATAATGTTCTTCTCCTTCCCTTCTTTCTCTCTACAATAGTATGTTTTTATGCATCTTCATGTGGCATAATTTATTCTTTTCTGTCACCTTTCCTTTTCTCTCATTATAATCCCTTTGCACACCTTAATAAGTTTATTTTATCATTAGATTAGTTCATTTATACCCACAACCTCTATCTATGTATATCCCTTTTAAATGTCATGATAATTGGGGCGGCTAGGTGGCGCAGTGAATAGAGCACCGGCCCTGAAGTCAGGAGTACCTGAGTTCAAATCCGGCCTCAGACACTTAACACAAAAAACTAGCCGTGTGACCTTGGGCAAGTCACTTAACCCCAACTGCCCTCCAAAAAGCAAAAAAAAAAAAAAGATAAATGTCATGATAATTATACAATTCTCAATATTGACAGGGATCAGCTTTCCATATAAGGATGTAAACAATATGTCCTAATTGAATCATAAGTTGTGTGTGTGTGTGTGTGTGTGCGCGCGCGTGTTTTCCTTGTTTACTTTTTTATGCCTCTCTTGAGTCTTGTATTTGGAGATCAGATTTTCCATTGAGCTCTGGATTTTTCATCAGGAAGGTCTGGAAGTCCCTTATTTCACTGAATGACCATCTCCCTGCCTGAAAGAGAATGCTCAGTTTTGCTGGATAGTTGATCTTTGGTTGCAGTTCAAGATCTTTTGCCTCATGAAATACTGTATTCCAATCCCTCAGATCTTTGAATGTAGAAGCTTCTGTGTGATCCTAACTGTATGTCCTTGATATCTGAATTGTTTCTTTCTGGCTGCTTGCAATATTTTCTCTTTGATCTTATAATTCTGGAATTTGGGTACAATATTTCTTGGAGTTTTCAATTTTGGATCTCTTTTAGGTGGTGTCTGGTAAACTCTTTCAATAAGTATTTTACCCTCTGATTCTAGGATGTCAGGACAGGTTTTGTTGATAATTTCTTGGAGGATATTGTCCAGGCTGTTTTTTCCACCATGGCTTTCTGGTAGACCAATAATTCTTAGATTATCTGTCAAGGATCTGTTCTGTAAGTCAGTTGTTTTTTCAATGAAATATTTCACTTTTTTCTAATTTTTTAGTTTTTTAGGTTTTGTTTGACTACTTCTTGATGCATCATAGAGTCATTAGCTTTGATCTAACTGATTCTTATTTTTAGCTAATTATTTTCCTAGGTTAGTTTTTGAAGCTCCTTTTACATAAGTTCAGATTTCATTTTTAGGGAGGTGTTTTCTCCAGTTAGATTTTGAACCTCCCTTTCCAGTTCGCAAATTTTCCTTTTTAAGGATTTGTTTTCTTCAGTGAGATTTTTTTCCATTTTGGCAATTTCGATTTTAAAAGAATTGGTCAATTTATCTTCTACTTCTCTAATTTGACTTTAAAAATCCTTCTTGAGCTCTTCCAAGAATGCTTTCTGGGCTTGAGTGCAATTCATATTTCCTTCTGTGGTCTTATGCGTGGGAATAGAATCAATAGTGTCCCCTTCTGGAATTGGTTCTCCTTGCTCACAATAATAGGATTTAATTGACTTTGGTTTTGCTTTAACAACTTGCTTCTGGCCCATTGTGATTGCCTGTTTCCTGGCTTCTAAAGTGGATTTCTGCTTCTGGGGTACAGAGGGCTCTGACCCATGCTTCTCAAGCTGGTTGCTGACTTTGTGTGCTATAGCTTCTAGGTCTCTATACAGAGGCCAAGAACAGGACTTTCAGTGCTTCCCCTAGGTTATCCAGAGGCTCACAGAGTAAGGTGTGGGGGAGGGGTGGTCTGGCCACTTCAGATTTCTGCCTCTGTGCCCCTGGGCTACAGCTCAGGCAGACTCAACAGCTGGTGGTCAGCAGCAGCTCTGGTGTCTGCAGATTCCCCTGATTGTGGTAAAGCACACCTGGGCTTCTGGTGATAGCATTTGCTGGCTCCACTTCCCTAGGTTTCAGGACCTTCCCACTGGTCAGCTGAGATGGGGTTTGTTGGGACACCTCCCACCCTTCACTTCAGGCTCAGTGCAGCCTCAGTCACACCGTTACTCTAGGACTCCCAAGCCTGCTACTGCTTCCCCTATTTCAGGATTTTACACTGGGGCAATAATCTCTGGGTTTTCTGGGTCAGGGAGAGGGATTAGAACAGCTAGGGTTTACTCCACCATGTTGACTCCCACAAGTTTAGGTAGGTGATTTTTAAACTTCCTGGCTATGTGTCAATAGCCCCAGGAAAAGCTGCTGTTGCTGCTGCAGGCCCTGTATTTTTCTCTTATGCCACTCTGACAGAACCTCTGTCCTGTGGTGCTAAGGTCTGAGAATCACCCTTGGAGTGTGTGAATATGCTGGCCAGGGCTCACTCTGACTCCACTGTAGTCTAGTCTCAGGTCTGCACTGATGCAGCACTGTGCTCCCCCTGCCCAGTCCTATGGGCACTCTTTCCTGGACTGGGAATCTGCCATGCTCCATCTCCCAATGGATTCTGTCACTCCATTCATAATCCAATCAGATTCACTTTTTAGAGGTTACTGATGGAATTCATGGAGGAGTTCAGGTTAGTTCCTTTCACTCCACCATCTTGGCTACTGGATATAATTTTAGGGTGTGATATCTAAAGATCAATCTCTTTTTAAAGCACAGTTTACTCTGGGGAATTTTCAAATAAAGTTTGTATCTAGGTTTCCACAAATATAGGTATATAGTTGCCATATAAGCACTAAAGGTAACATATACATATTTGGTATAGGACAGCCTTTTTTAGCTCCATAAAAAATGCAGATGCAAAGCACTTAAAGAAGACCATAAGCAAATATGGGCAATGCAAGAAGCCAACATGCTTCCCTTGGAAGGAATGTGACTTTGTGATTGGCACCAGGACTTCTGTCAGGTCAATGTTTCCATGCATTCCTAGCTGTATCACAGGTTTTTACATAGTCCTTCCTACAGTTATGATATTCTCCTGTGGTTTGGATTTTCTCTAGAAAGCAAATACACTTTGGAGCTATGACATGGGCTGTCCCTTCTTATTGAATAAGTGCTGTCTGAACAATTCACTAGGTCACAAGGTCTTTATCTCTTTCCTCACCATGTTGTAAACTTCAATTTCTCACTACTGTAGTTTCAGCTACAAGGGTCATGTCAACAATCTTTCCCCAAGAGTAATGGTACTCCTAACTCTTTCTATGTAGAAGGTCAGGGATTCAAACTCTTGAATTTGGGATTATTCTTGAGGCATCCCTAAAAACTGGTGCTATCCAAGAGATCTCACTTCCTTCTCTAGAAGGCAAGGTACTGGGATCACACTACCTGGAACATAAGTCACCTCCTTTCATACAGTAAGTTGGGGATCAGGAACTTTGCCCATTAATGTCCTTCTGGGGCACAGTGGGCCCACAGGTCTACTTTGCCATATATTTCTGCAGGAATTCAATTATTGTCCCATTTGCTCTCATCTCTTACTCTGGGAATGGTGACTAAGATCTCCAGTCTGTAGTCTGTACTAAGAAAGGGAAAAAGAATATGGAAAAAGGTATCCAAGAACTTTTTGTCCAGAAACTATCTTCTTTGGCCACCTCAAAAGGACAGACTTTTTACCATATGTATATTTTTTGCTCTAATTTACCTTTAACTACTTGGAAGTGGGAGGTGGGTGGAAATGAGCTGGAGAAGGGGAATGGTAGACAAGTGAGGCATTTCCTCCTCTTCTGCCCTTACTCCAAAAGAAAGACAAAAGGTGGGGAATGATTGAAAAAGTGAGGTGTCTGCCAACTTTCTATCAGGGGTCTAGCACAGAAAAGTAGTTCCTCAGACCAGACTTTGTCCACATATGGCCCAGACAACCAGTCATCTTAGACACAGCCCCAGTCACAGGAGACCAGTCAGGCACCATCTTTGTCCTCTAAGATGGGGCTGGGCAGGCTCCTCCACATTATAAAAGGAAGGGAGAATCTTTGTCCTATTAGCCAAGCTACTCCTTTAGCCAATCCCCTTAATCAGAAAGCATTTTAAAAGGAGAGACAGAAACACTGAGACAGACAATTAAATTAAAGATGAAGTTCTTTCCATGATAAATGAAGCATTCCAACCTTTGGAAGAGGCTAGAAGTTTTGAGTAGGCCAATTGCATATGAAAAAGTCAGTAGACAATGAACTTTTCCCAGAGTAGAGACTCTGTCCAAGCCTTTTTTCCCTCCCAGCCAATCATTTTAATTAGCTTCCACCAAGCACCTGAGGGATGGAACTCATAGTTAACTTAAATAACTGAGGGAACCCAGCTCTTTCAGGGACAGCCCTGTCTCTGAAGCCTGAGGACTACTCCCCCTAGAGAGGTTGGATCTTTCAAGGAGAGGGAAATGTGTGTCGTGGGGGCAGGTAAGGAACCACAAAGAACCAATTTAAAAGACATTCTGTATGCTGGGGCGGGGGGATGAGGTGGTCACAGTGTAAGAATTGAGCTGTCCCAATGGCCACTGTCACGTGCATCAGGTGGGTCCATTCTGGTGAGCAGAGGGAGACCACAGACAAGGATACACGAGAGGCTGTGATCTGCTTCCTAAGAGTGAACACTCAGGCTTAACAGATCGCAGAGCCATTTGGAGCCTTGAGTATAATTGAATCAGCTTACTTGGGCACTGATACTTCTTTTAAATCTTGGATTGTTAAGACCTTCTCATTTCTCCACAGCTGCAAAAGATAGAATGTCATGTTATGGTCTCTTCTCCCCCCTTAACACGAAGCTTTTTTTCTTCTTCTTCTTCTGAATATACATAGACCACTGTTCCACTTGGAATTTATTATTATGAGCAGTGTGAGAGTTGGGTCTGCTCCCATTTTTTTTAACCAAACTGCTATCCAATCTTCCCCAAACTTTCTCTTGAATTATGAATTCTTTTTCCAGTGTTCTGTGATCCTGGGATCATAATAAAATAAATTTGATTCAGGACTTTGTTCATCTAATCAGTTTTTAAAAAATCATATTTCTATCTAGCACCAGACAGCTTTGATTATACCTGGACATGCTTGATTGATAGCATAATTTATGACCCAATGGCCCCAAAGAGAGTCAGGAAAAAGAGAAAGATAAATGGGAAGCAGGCTGGGGAGGCCTTGAATGTAGGGAAGAGCTTGGAATACTATAGACATTATGATTGTGTATTCCCATGCTAAGACTGTACATTGGATGGATTAATTTGGTAGTTTCTAATGGTGGATGGAATGGTGTGGAGTGGAGTGGAGTGGAGTGGAGTGGGGTGAGGTGGAGTGGAGTGGAGTGGAGTGGGGAGAGGCTAAAGGTAAGGATGGGGAGAAAAGCGAAAGTGCTTTCTCTCTGTCCTTTGTCTCTGTCCCTCTTTCTATCTCTCTCTGAATGGTCTCAATTTTTTTTTTGAAGTTATGAGGACATGAGAGTTTGGGGAGAGGAGACATTTGAGGAGAAACACTGTGGAGTGTGAGATAATGAATCAATAAGGAGAAACACTTGCTCCAGTGAGGACCGTGTTGAGATAAGATTAAAAAAAATTAATAAAGCATTCATTCAGCTGATTTTGTGATTTTCCTGTAGCAGCGAACAGGAACCAAGAACAGTTATCCTGGGCTGTTGTTTGAAAAGATGTGGTTGCCGATGGATCTGGGAGTCATGGGATTTGATGGCAGATGAGAATGGCGGAATTTACCTAATTCACCAGGGGCTCATGAAAGGGAGGGAGCAGGATTGCCCGTTCAGGAATGATGGCCTGGTGTACAAGGATTCAGAATTGTTATCTATAGTCAATAAGACAGTAAGCATCTATTAGGCACCTATAGTATGTCCAGCACCGTGATAAGCTCCAGTTCCTTTAAGAGAACTCTGTTGTCTGCCCCAGCCCCACCACCACCACCCGCAGCCCTTCCTGGGAGAAGTACTGACTTCTCTTACTCTTCATTTACCCCCGACTCCAATAATTCTCTTTCCATAATTCTCTGCGGCAGGGCAGGACTTAAGAGAACAATGGACTCGGTCCTTTCTCCCATGCCCGGGACCACCATGGCCTCTGGTGGTCCTCTGAGGAGAATGAGGAGGGGGCAGTGGTGTGGACCAGTCGAGGCCACAGCTGCTGCCTGGTCTTGGATACCTAGTCACCACTGACTGTGGCAGAGGTGGCCAAATTCAGCTTTGCCCTGTGTGCCGCAAGGACCGCCCCCCCCTCTACGCCCGGCCCGTTCCCGCGGCATCTCAGGCTCAGACGCCCCCTGAAATTCAGGGCGTTGTGTTCTCCTGCCCGATGAGTCATTCCACTGGTCCTGGGCTTCCTCAGCCATGAGCGCGTCTGGGAAAGCTTTAGGCGGACGCATCAGGGAATACGAATGTGCAGACTCAGAATCTGTCAGGTATATGAGCTGTGGGCCGACACAAGCCACCTGCGCTCAGCAGCGCCGGAAAGAAGGGCTGAGCGCCAAGAAGGGCGAGCTTGTTCGGGCTGTGGGAACAGCGCCGAGCCTGGAGCCAGGGCAGGGAAACGTCCCCGTCCTCTGGGGTCCCAGGAACTCACTGGATCGAGGGCACTCGTACTGAGCCTGGACAGACGGCTTCTGGATGAGCTGCCTGGGTGGGGGCTGGAGACCGGGCGCCCCCGAACGCTGCCCTTCAGATCCAAGGGGAGGAGAGGCTCTGGGTGAGAGAAGGGCCGGAGAGAGGCCATCACGGCCTGGCGACTCTCGGTGAATACTCCTCCTTCCTGGCCTGAGGCACTTGGCTTGCAGAGGCTGCTAGTCTGGAGCATTTATTCTTGCTTGCTCAGTGGGCTAGTCCAGGGCGACCCATCCCCATTCCTTTCCCAAGCTCCAGCCCCTTCCCATCCCCGGCCCCACCCCAGCCCCACTTTCTGACCCAGCCCTAGTCCCATCTCCATCCCCAAGAATCATTCCCAGAGTCAAAGGTGACTGACAGTCGCATGGTGGGGTCGGGTCCTTCCGCGGGGCCCGGGGCCAGGCACAACATTGGCCTGGCTCCTCTCTGCCTGAGATGTGTGGAAGGGGCTCCCAAGACTGACCACACGAGTCTAATGACTGCTTCCAAGCCACAAGTTAAAACAAAGTATTTTTTTCTACGTTTATAATTTGCCTTCAATAATACAGTAGATAGTACAATCTAGATTCTAGGTCCTAGGGATAGAGAGTTGGACTTGGACTCAGAAAGGTGTAGGCCAGTCTTTGACCTGGCAGCTGGGTGTCCCTGGACAAAGTCTCCTAAGCTCCCCAGGCAGCTCTCCCAGGCCAGACACTGCTGACAGGTGCTTCTGTGGATAGAGAGCACCCTACAGAGAGGGAAACCCCAGGCTATCCGAAAAAAATCATGGCAGTTCAGCCTCTAGTAGTGAGCTTCAGAACTGGGGAAATGTTGGGCCTGTCCTGTTAAGGCAAGCCTAGGTCTCCAGTGTCCACTCCACCAGAACTGGGGAAACGTTGGGCCTGTCCTGTTAAGGCAAGCCTAGGTCTCCAGTGTCCACTCCACAGCGTCCGTCCCTTCACTCCCCCAGCTCTGAGTCCCTCTGCCCTCCTCATAATCATCAGGTACTTCTATGGGCTTTAGCAGACCACCTTGGAAGAAGGGTGAGTTCCCTGAGGGCAGGGACTGCTTCAGCGCTATTTTTGCCTCCTCAGTACCCAGTGGGGAACCTCCATACTACAGCAGGTCTGAAGCTGATCTTTGTCCACCTGGGGGAAGAACAAGGTATTTCTTTATGAGGATTGAGACTTGGAGTTCCCCAGCTTCCCCAATATCCTGCCTTTGAGCACGATCCAGGGTGTTGGCTTCCATTTGACAGACAGGTAAACTGAGACACAGAAAAATAAAGAGGCTAAGAAGGGAAAGGTTGTCCCCCCCAAGACAAAGTCAAATCCAAGGCTTGGAAGGCCAAGCCGGCAGAGGTGAAGGGTGTCAGAGGCCACAGAAGGATCCTCCAAACACCCCCATCTACCCCAAAGGTCAAGGCTTGGAAGGCTGCCCTATACCCTGGGAAAAGTGCCCCCGGAGGAAGCCTCCCTGTGCAATCCCTGAGCTGCCCTTGCTCACCCAGCCTCCTAAGGAGAATATGAGGCTGACAAGACCCTCGTCTTCATCCTGGACGTCAGGGCCACGAGCACCAGGTGGTAAAGACAAGGCACAGACGGGGCGCAGGCCAACCCTGCCTGGCCTGGTGGAGGGAAGAAGGCCGGTCTGACTGCACCGGACTAGCAGGCTTTGGATGTTGACAGCACAACTGAAATCGTGTAAGCGGTCCCCACGAGCCTGCTACACCCACGGTACTGAAGGTTTTGAGCATTTACAAAAGGAAAATTTCCCAAAGGCTCTTTTACATGTTGTTGTTAATGTTAATAATAATAATAATAATAATCTACATAGTACAATGAAGAGAGCGCCGGGTCCAGAGTCAGGAAGACCCGAGTTCAAATCCAACTGCAGCTTCTTCTCAGTTGTGTGACCCTGATCAAGTCACTGCCCTGTTTGCCTCAGTGTCCTCATCTGTTAAATGAGTTGGAAAAGGAAATGGTCAACCCCTCCAGGATTTCTGCGGGGCAAACCTCAAATAGGGGTCACAAAAAATTGGGCGTGACTGAACAACCACCGTAGTGGTAATAAATAGCCCCCCTATTATGCGCCAAACGCTACCCCCCCAGGAGGTAACGTTATCATTATCTCCATTTGACAGTTAGGGAAACTGAGGCAGGCAGAACCGAGGCCTTGTCCGGTAAGGGTCTGAGGCTGGATGGGAGCTCAGGTCTTCCTGACCGAATCCTGGTGCTTCACTCCCTGCCTCTGCCTCACCGCTGTGATGCTTGAAAGACAAGGCCTGGAGCAATTTGAGAAATGCCCTCCCACTTGTGGCCAGATCCAGAGGGCATCTGAGGGACTGGGGCTGTGTGAGGGAAGCTTAGTCTGCATCAAGGCCACGCCCCATCCCAGGGTCTTGATGTGAGATGTAAAGCCCACAGCCCGACCTTGTCTTACACATTCATCACAGCCACATACCCCAAGATCCAGCCACAGGGACCTCCTTAGCATCCCACACCAATTAAAGACCCATCTCCCATCTCCGTGCCTTTGTACGGGCTCTGCCCAATTCCCCCCCCCCCCCATGCTTGTTCTCTGTCCTGACTGCTGCCTCTCTTCATCTCAGATTTTCTTCAGCGTCTAACTCAAGGGGAACCTTCAACAAGAAGGGTTTTTTTTTTTGCTCTTAGTAGTCACTCTTTCAAAACTTTGTATAATTTTGAATAAATTCCACTTATACTCACATAACCCCTGCACGGTGCAAGACCCCCACACTCGCTGCAGGTTTGTTCATTCACCACAGCCTGCCCTCACCCTGGCTGGTCTAGGTGCTTGGAGAAGGCCTGCCACAACACACCTTCGCAAGCTCTGAGGGTCAGTCCTGAGGTTAACTCTCTGTGCTCCCAGCTCCCCGAGCTCCCCACACTCCCCACACTAGCTTTCAAGAACCCACTGGCGACCTTGCATTTGAATAAACCTCACCCTTCATAATGATGACATAATGATCTTAACCATAGCCACAGACTTAGCCATCAAAGCAGAATCTATCATCTGTAACTCACTAGTCATGTAAGAACAAATTCAGGCAAAAAGAATTAAGTATTTACTATATGCCAGACAATCGCTGCCCTCCTGGAGCTTAGATTCTAAATGGGGAAGACAGCACATAAAAGGGTGCTAAATGGAACAAAAGAGAGAGAGACAGACAGACAGACACTACAGTTTCAAAATGATAGGATCGTAGGCTTCCTTTTGGTCTGAGATTCCGGCTCTGGTAATTCTTCTGCAGCTCCAGACGGGGTTTGAAGCTAGAAGGGAGAGCCCTGGTCCTCTCCTGGGGTGGTGCTTTCTACTGAATTTTTTCCTTGGTATGGCCCATGACCCCTCCTCATCCAGGATGACTACCCAAATACAGATCCCCTCTTCTGTCTGCCCTGGATCTCTGACCCAGAACTGGATCTTGAGTGGGAGAATTGCCAGTTGGCACCCAGTTGGCATAGAGGATAGCTCTCTGCAGTGCATCTGAGATGCCCGCTTGTGCTGGTGTACAGCCTGCTCCACATAGTGGCCTCCTGGCCAGGCCCCACCCCAGTGTGCACAGACCTCTCTATCTCCCTGTGTTGACCTGAGGTGGGGCACCTGGACCAATCCATGGGATTTCTTTCTAATTTCCCCATCTTGATTCAGTTGGGTGCATCGTCTAGGTCTGTTTGGAGGAGTCATAGAGCAGGGTGCTTACTGCACTTCTCCCTGACCCTCCACCATCTTGGTTCTACCCCCAACCCAGTCCACTGGGGAATAGCCCTATTGCTAAGAAGTTCTTCCTGCCATTAATCCACATTTATCTATTCCCCGCCCCCCATAGTTCCCGGTTTTATTCTCTGGGACTGACAAGGACAAGTCAGATCTGCCTTGTACACGTCATTCTTACAAAAACTTGGAGACAGCGTTCATCTTGCCTCTTTCTGGCCTCTTTCTCTGAGGCTCCCTGTGGTACATGCTCTGCCCTCCTCGCCACTCTGACTGCCATCCCTTGGATCCTCTCCAATTTGCCTTCTCTGCCATCCCAGCAGCTTTGTGCCCAGGAATGACTGCAATGGGATCAGTGCCGCCCTCCTCCTGGATGCTGGGCCTCTCTTAATGCAGCCTCTGCTTCCATCGACCTTCTTAGCAACTGCCACATTGCACCATTAGCACCTACTGACCCTACAGCTTCACTAAAACCCCTGAGCTTTTTTCAGATGTCTGCCTAGCCATGTGTCCTTTAATGTATGTGTGTGGAATGAATTCTTTGGAAAACCAGGTGTAATATTTTACCTTTATTACCCCATTAAATTTCATCTATTAATGACTACTCTTCGGTTTAGACATTCAACCAATAATCAAGTCCAACTAACCCTACCCTCTTCTAGCACACCCAGCTTTTCCACAAAAATATCATGGGGGGCTTTCGTTAATATATTTATAGAAAATCCTAGGAGGGGACCCACTTTTGAAAGTACCCAGGGTTTTATTTTTTGAAGCTGTCATAAGCGGGAGGTGGTGTTCTAAACAAATGTAAGCAATGACTAATGAGATTGTCATGTGTGCGCAAGTGTGCGTGTACACACAGAACTGAGAAGCTCCTTCTCCCTGGGGCTGCTTTGATGTATTTGTAGAAGCTTGATGAATATGATCTCACCTATTAAGGTTAGCGTCATGCAAATAGATCAAGGGACAGGCAGATGTTTGCAGATGTTCAGCTACTACAGACCTTATGAATGAGAAGTGTCAGATATTGTGCTGTGTTTATTGTTTGTGGGTTATTATTTTTAAACATTTTTATGAACTTGGCCATCATTGCAAACATGGACATTTCCGTTTCCAAAGAGCAGAGAAAGAGAATCTGAAACCAAACTCTCACTTATGGCTTATTTTTCTTAGTATCTGTCATTGACTGTGGTGTCTGTAACCCTGTCCTTGCCTGTGTCCCTTCCTCCACCTTCTCCAGAGCCCTTCTTCAATGCTTTTTAATTTTACTCTATAGCCCATTGTCTTAGAATGCAGTGATTTAAGTATACAGGTGATATGCATCTTCAATCCTCTGAGCTGCTTCAGTTCTTCTTTGCTCATAGAGCACAGCACCTTCTCTGACGTGGGCATGGCGTGCTGAGCCATCCTGTACCAGTGTCTCCCATGTCACACAATCAATTCTAAAGTTCTTCAGAGAGACCTTGATTGTCCTTGTGTCAGTTCTTCTGACCACCAGGTGAAGGCTTGCCCTGTGTGAGTTCTCCGTTAAATAGTCTTTTTGGGGAGCTCACATGTGCATTTCGCATTCCATCAATGTGACCAGCCCATAGGAGCTGCCCTCTCTGCAGCAGAGTCTGAATGCCTGGCAGTTTAGTTTGAGAAAGGACCTCAGCACCTGGTACTCTATCCTGCCAGTTGGTCTTCAGAATCTTCCTCAGACAATCCAAAGTGAAAGGGTTCAGTTTCTGGCATAGCGCTGGTAGACTGTCAAGGTTTCATAGGCATACAACAATGAGGTCAGCACCATGGCTCTGTAGAACCTTGGAGGCCGTCAAGCAAGACCCTTATTTCATACACGAGGAGCCAAGCCCACAGAGCTTTAGGGACTCACCCAAGGTTATTCAGGATAGAAGTGTCTGTAGTGGAATTTGAACCTAAGTTCTTTAACTCTGAATCAGTACGTCTTCCACTCACTATATGGTTCTGCTAGTGTAGGCAATCATGAGCAAAGACTGGGGGCCTTGGAGTCAGAAGAATGGGGATATATCCTAGCTGGGCTACTTCCTAATTGAATGACCCTATTGGCAGGCCCTCTTTGGGGTAAAATGGTCATCATATTAGTTGCCCTACTGACCTCATTAGACCTAATGAGATGAGGAATTGTTATGTAGCTGCCTGCCATCTTTATGTGTAGATACACACTGACTGGGGCTTCTCCTGTTGGGTCCACCCCAGTTTGCCCAGAAATCACTTCTATGAACTGAGGGTTTATAGCTAGAGAAACTTCCAGCAGTGGCCTGACGGTGAGTTCCATTTGTGTTGATGGTTTGGGGGCCCTTTGGATAGTTTCTTGGGCCTTCGAAACAGAGGTAAGTAAAAAAAAAAATACTTGGTGGTGGCTTCAAGAGCTGGATTCAAGTTCAACCACAACTCTGTAGTTAATAATGAAGTACTTTCTCTGTCTGAGCCTCAGGCGTTTCTCCTCTATACCTTTCTTTGTTTGCCCAGGGTTTAACACAGAGCCCAGCCCATAGCAGACACTTAGTAAGTTCTTATGGACCTACTATAAACTGGGGTCATAATCAAGGTCATAATCAAACCCCTAGGGAGTCATGGTGAAGATAATGTTTGTTCCCACAGTAAGGCCAAAAAGAACTTGAGCTTTTGTGGGAACTTCTCTGTGCTCCCTCCAGCCTCACCTCGAATATTCCTGGGTCCTTGTGTCTCCCGCCATGGTCACTCAGCATTGGAGACCACCCACTGTTATCTGTGAGCTGGACACTTGGGACTCCCTTTAGGGAGGAGCTTTTGCCTCATTATCTACCTTTCTCTTTCAGAAAACTGACAACATTTCTGGTCTGTGGCTAATTACCACAAAGCTCACCTGTAGCAGCAGCAGCAGCAGCAGCAGTAGTAGTAGTGGTGGTAGTAGTAGTAGTAGTAGTAGTGGTAGTGGTAGTAGTAGTATTG
>CM053595.1:322600005-322632964 GCA_028646575.1 Pseudocheirus occidentalis
TCTCTCTCTCTCTGTCTCTCTCTGTCTCTCTGTCTCTGTCTCTCTCTCTCTCTCTCTCTCTCTCTCTCTCTCTCTCTCTCTCTCTCTGTCTCTCTCTGTCTCTCTCTCTCTCTCTCCCCCCCCTCCCCTGGGTTTCCAAGTCATGCTTTGTCATCAAAGCTGCACTATTTGGACCAAGAATACAAAGTCGTGTTTGCCCTGGGCCCCTGCTGCTGCAGGCTCATAAACACACACAAACACAGCCCCTGAGGGCTCTGGAAGGCGCTGGGGCCACACTGCTGATCCCCAGGGCCCCAGGGGCTGCAGCTCCCCATGTTCTACATAATATAGCAGAGGAGCAAGGCTGAGAGCCCCTCGCTGCTCAGTGTGCTCCCCAGTAAGGGAAGGGAGG
Organism: Pseudocheirus occidentalis; assembly: GCA_028646575.1. Lineage (NCBI taxonomy): Eukaryota > Metazoa > Chordata > Mammalia > Diprotodontia > Pseudocheiridae > Pseudocheirus > Pseudocheirus occidentalis. Next base: position 322,600,397 of record CM053595.1, read on the forward strand.
ACACTGGCCAGTACTTCAGAGAAAGACAAACACATTGTGTTTAGCCCCACACTCCAGGCCCCTATGGGCCGCCTGGGGCCTCTTCTGGGAACCGGTCAGGTTTGTGTGTCCCGGCTGTGGGGTGTTGGTACAAGCTGGGGACAGAGGCCAGAACAGGCAGCCCCTTGGTACTGAGGACATGATGACTGGGCAGAAAGTGCCAGAGGAGCCTCCCCCTCTTCTCCCACTGAGGTCAGGGTCCAGACTAGACCTGGGCAGGGGACAGGGATGATGGCACCTATGGTGAAGAAGACACTCAGAAGTCATTCCCACGACTTCTTAAAGTCTGCAGAACCCTGGACACTCATCACCTCATTTCAGCCTCCCAACAACCCTGGGAGGTGGGGCCTGCTGTCATCCCCACTCTACAGAGGGGCAGACTGGCTCAGGGGGTGGGTAACATGGCCACAGCATTTCTGAAGAGCGATTCAAACAAAGGTCTTCCAGACTCCGAGTCAGAAGGGCCAGGCAGCCTCTCAAGCCTCCATCTACCAAGCAGAGGCCACCCGTACCTCAATCTAGGCAGCAGAACTGAGAAGAAGTCACTGAGCCACAGGACTAGTCTGGTGAACCCCTCTGCTGGTGCCTCCTGCGGGTGCCTGTGCCTTGGCTCTCAAAGGCCGTTCAGCTGGAACTTAGGCTTTGGAAGGTCTGGCTAAGCACCACCAACCAGCCCACTGATGGACCTTATACTGTCTGTGGGTGTCTGTATGTCCTATGTGTCTGTGTATCTGTCTGTGTCCATATATCCATCTTACTCTTTCTGTGTCTGTGCATCTATCTGTCTCTCTGTGTGTATATCTACCTGTCTGTCTCTGTCCTGTCTGTGTGTCTGTGGGTGTCTCTGTCCTTCTGTCTGTCTGTGACTGTCCATATGTCCGCATCTGTCCTTCTGTGACTCTCTCTGTGTGTCTGTCTGTCTATCCATCTGTCTATATCTGCCTGTCCTTTGAAGACCAGTCTCCCTGCAGTTGGGTGTCTTGTCACCGGGTGTCCGGGAGCTGTTGAACCTCTTGGTCATAGAATCTCAGTCTGAGCTCTGCCAGAAGTCAGTGTGTGCCATGTGGAAGGGGAGGGGAGAAAGGAGGAGGGGTGACCATTTCAGTCATAGGAAGAACACCCAGACATCTGCCATCCTAGGACCTTGGAGCAAATGATCCTTTGATCCCTTTATTGGATGAGTCTTTATCAATACCCTGTGCTGGGGGAAGGGGAAGGAGCACAGGGTGGCTAAGGCAGGTTTTCCACTGTCCAGCAGCTCCCAGTTTGGGGAGATGATGAGGAGGACAGGCCCAGCGTAGCTCCTTAGGGTGGGCACCCAGAGGACTGTGCTTAGGCGGCAGGTGGGATGGCATCCTTGAGAGAGGGCCAACCTGAATTCAAATCTTACTTTAGATGTTTGCTAGCCATAGCACCCTGGCTGAGTCACTCATCCTTTTAGCCTCAGATTTCCATGATTAAAATGAATGACTGGCTGCTCCCTTAGGGCTAGATCTAGGGCAGGTATCAGAGGGGACCCCGGCTTCCTCTCCTCTGTCCCAAACTCTAAGATGCAAAGCAATTTCCCCCAGCGTTCCCATCATTTCCATCCCAGAGACCGAGTCCTCATTGATAGAATCCCTCTTTGCTGGTTCCAGTGACTTTTTTTTTTGCTTTTTTTTTTTTTGGAGGGCAGTTGGGGTTAAGTGACTTGCCCAAGGTCACATGGCTAGTTTTTTTGTGTGTGTTAAGTGTCTGAGGCCGGATTTGAACTCAGGTACTCCTGACTCCAGGGCCAGTGCTCTGTTCACTGTGCCACCTAGCCCCCCCCTCCCCAGTGCCTTTTGAAGGATGGAATTATCCCTAAAGCCAATAGGGAAGCTTGGAGCTGCTTTGTTCTTGGCAAAGAGAGGGCCAAAGCCGCCTGTGGTGGCCTCACAAATCAGGGCAGGGTGGGACCCCCTTCTCAGTCTATTGTCTGTTCCCTCTGTCTGCCCAAGTAAGTGAAAAACTGAATGAATGAAGCCTTTATTAAGTGCCTTCTGTGTATCAGCCATTCCCAGAATACAAAGAGAAACAACCGGCCTGTGCTGTCCAGGCTCAAGGTGCTCATGCTTCAGTTGAGGAAGACAATTCCAGGACCCTCAGTTTCCTCCTTGGGCAAGTGCCCACACCCCTGGCACCTTTGATTACCTATCTGGTTGCTGCTGAACGAAGCCCATATGCCCATTCACCGCCATCCTGCTCCGCTTCCTATGGAATCAGCTTTTCTGCGTCCTCTATAAAATGGGGAGGTTGGATGAGACCCCCCCCACCCCAAGAGTGCCCATGCCTCAGCCTCCCATCCTGGTCTGGTACTCAGGCTCAGGGCTTAGGGTCTGGGGGAGATTCCCCTGTTGGCCCCCAGTTATTTTGGCAGAGAAGTGGGTGGGAGGAGCCCTTGAGTGAAAGCCCTCTCAGGCTGACCTGCCGCCTGACCCCCTGGGTTTTCTCTCCCGCCATCAGCTTGTGGTGTTAATTATATGGCATGTAAGCAGTTACTTCCTAGAGCAAATCCACTGAAGGCCAGGTTTGCTCTGGAGGGCCCCAGGATCAGGGCTCTGGGTTTCTTCAGGTTTCAATTTACCAAGTCAGAGCCCTTAAAAGCTAGAGGAGGAGGATGGGAAGAGGAGGAGGATGGGAAGAGGAGGAGGAGAAAGGGCGGAGGGGAGGGAGAAAGGGAGGAAGGGGAGGGAGAGAGGGGAGGGGGATCAGTTTACAAATGACCTGAGAGTTCACGGCTTCCACCCCTTGAAATCACAGCCAACCTAATAGGGCTTGTGTAGATAAAATTGTGACAAATTGACCGAGCCTCCAGCTTTCAGCAACAAAGGGGCCCTTTGCCCTCCTGGGCTGTAGTGGCCACTGGGGCCTGTGACCAAGGGGGGCTGGCAGGAAGGTAGCAAGCTTCGGGCCAGGGCCTGTCTCCGCTCAGTGGGGCCTGTGAGGGGCAGCATGGCCTGGAGAGCATGGTGGGGTCCGTGCTAGGTGACCACTTAGAAACCTTGAAGGTTATAGGGCAGGCCAATAGATCTGAGCTGGAAAGGACCTTCACTCCATCAAGTCCAGCCCTTTTTGGTTTCGAAGAAAGGAACCAAGACCTAAAGAGACGAAGCCGGGACTGCTTGAGGGTCATAAAGCTAGCAGGGCCAAGGAGGGAGTCGGATCTCTGTCATTGAGACCATTTCTGGCAAAGTGCTTTACAAACACAATCTCACCACAGCTCTGGGAGGCAGGGGCTGTGCCTCTCCCACTGAACAGGCGAGGAAACAGAGGCAGAAGGGAATAGGAAGCAGACACAGCAGTATTTGAGCTTGGGTCTTCCTCGAGTCTCCACTTGGCCAGACCAGCTCCCAGAATCTCACAGCTGGAAGAGACCTCAAGGGACCCGCTGTCCAAGGGCAGCTCATCAGGAACTGAACCTATGACATCCTTCAAGATGTTCATGGCTTCATTTGAAGCTATCCAGTGATGTGGAGCTCATTCCTTGACAAGGCATTCAGTTGGAGGGACAGCCCTCCCAGGATATTTTTAAGGACATTGTTTTAACATTTTCAAAATGCTATAAACCCAAAAGATGCTGGTGTTGCTGAGCATAAAGTCAAGAGATATGGAAGTAAGTGACTCGATAACTTCTCTGTAAGGGCAGAATGAGAGGGGGACCAAAAAGGAAAGGGAGAAAGAAGGGTGCAGCTGGCAGGCGGTGCCCCCTGGCCCATGCCCAGCACCCCCTGACTACCCAGACGAGAAGGCTGCAGGCAAGCTTCCCGGGACAGCAGGGACATGTCCCTCTTGTCCACCTCTTGTCTGTGCCAGGGCTGCCCCTCTTGTTACTGGGGCCGCATTCTTGGGGCAGCTCAGCGGCTCAGGGGAGAGAATGCTGGGCCTGGAGTCAGAAAGATTCAGCTTCAAATGTGGCCACGGATGCATAGCAGCTGTGCGGCCCTAGGCAAGCTATTTACTCCCATTCACCTCAGTTTCCTCGTCTGTAAAATGGGTTGGAGAGGGAAACGGCAAATCACTCCAGTATCTTTGCCAAGAAAACTCCAAATGGGGTCACAAAGAGCCGGACAGGCCTGAAGAACAATTGAAAAATAAAATTGTCTTCTTTCTTTTGGAAAATGAAATTGAAATATCCTTTGGCTATTTATCTACCAACAGAGTCCCTGAGTCTTACAATGAGGTATCATTTCCCCAGAGACTTTTGTCAGGAATATTCTGTGAAAAGATTTTCCCCTTCCACAGATACTCTTTTTATTCTAGCTGGATTGACTGTGACTAGGGCAAAGCTGAATTTGTCATTTATTCCACCCGATTCTTGTTCATTCATTCATTCATGTTTAATTCTTGATTGATTTTGGATTCCATTGGATTCTCTTTCCTCCATCAGATATACATTTGGCCCTGCTCATGAGATTGTAAGGGTGCTGGACAGGCACAGAGTCCTAGAGAAATTCACAGCTCTCTCCGAGAGGCCCAAAGCTGTGGCCTCAAAATAAACTCAACTAGTAGACCAAATACTCTCCCACTGTCCCTCCCAGTCCAAGGCCACCCCTCCCCCCAGGTCCCTGACCCATCACAGAAAGCAGTGGGGAGGTGGAGGAGAGGGCCCCATGGCTGTGTGACTTAAAGGGATATGTGTGTGAACGAATCTTTCACTGTGTTGTAAGCAAAGAGCGCACGTTCCGTGTGTGAGCCGCAGAAGTGAGGGCTGGGGCTGTGGTGCTCCAACCCGGGCACTTTCAAGGACGCCAGATCAAGCACACCAGGCATGTTCATTCACACCTTGTTTCAGGTGAGCACTAAGGAGGGAGAGAAGGAAAGGGAAGAGAGAGGACTTGCCCATCTCAGCAGGTACAGCTCCCCATCAGGGAATCCAGACTCCAAACGCAGCACCCTTTCCTCTGCACCAGATTGGGAGCCTGAGGTCCAGGTGGAACCTCCCTCCTCCCCCTGCCAGTACCCTCCCACCAGGGAGAGCCTTGGGGAGAGGAATCTGCTGCTTTAGGTCTCAGTGCCCTCATCCATGAAATGGAGCTCTTGTCTTGAGCTCCTTCCAGCTATAAGGCTGAGAGCCGATGAAGGCCTAACCCGCCAGCACCAGCAGGCGCCTCCCTTCTTCCTCCTTATCCTTGTCCTCCCTCTCTCTGTCTCTTCCTGCTCCTGCACCCTGCGGAAAGTTCCTTTTTCCTCTGGGTCTCAGGCACAGCACCCGTCCAAACCGCCCTCCAAGGACGTGATGAGGAAAATCCTGCGTGTAAATGGGCACCTTTGGTCCTTCCCTCCAAAACTTACTCCTAAGAGGACTACACGTGAAAAAGCGCACAAAGTGATTTGTGCCTAGAAAGCGAAACCTTGCCTGGGCTGGAGGAAAGCCCTCTGTGCTTCTGGAATCAGAGGAATCCGGACTTTTCTAGTCCAAGCAACCACCCATGTGATAAACATTTATTAGCCCCCCCCCCCACATGCCCGGCACTGTGTTAACCAGCTTTTATGAAGCCCCTACGAAGAGGGCTGGGCTCTTTACTAGGGATACAGAGTGAAAAATGGAACTAGGCCTGCCTGTCTTCAAGGAGCCTACATTCCACTGGGGGGAAATCCCTAAGATCCAGGCAGTGCAATGCAGAGTAGACAAAGAGTAAATGCCAATGCTTTCTGGGAGGAGGTCTTTGACACCTCCAGTGATCTCGACAGGCTTCCTGGAGGCAGTGGCATTTTCTCACTACATAGCCTTGGGCAAGCCTGTCCCCTTCTCCGGATTTCACAAAGAGGGCATCTGGCTAGCCGCTAGACAATAATTGTGACCAGTGTTTACAGAGCTTGTGAAGTGCTCTCTTAAAGTGATCTCAGTCCTCACATCTAATCTGGGAGGCAGACATTCCCCCTTATACAGATGAGGAAACTGAGCTTCAGAGGACCGACTGACTTTGCCCGGGGCCCTGGGCCCCGGGCCCCAGGCTCCGAGCGTCAGAGGCAGACAAGGGACCCTGGTCATCACCCAATCCATTATACAGCCTGGCCTCTCTGCTCGCTCTTTCTTTGACCCTGCCCTGACTGAGTGCGGGGGGCATCTGGGTTTCCCTGGGGGGCCAGCTCCGGGCCCTCTCACAGTGCATCTGTGCGTGTGTTTATCCAGTGCTGGCCGGGCTGGGGCCCCAAGCTCTTTGAGATGGCCTTCTAAGTGCATTCAGGGCAGACACTTTTATTATCCTCCTGTCCATCCTTGAGAGAAAGAAACAAACACAGCCGGGGTGAAGCAAAGGTTCTGGAGGCAGAGACGGAGCAGGGGCAGATAAAGCACCCTGGCCATTCCCAGCATCCCCCACGGGTGGCTCCCACTGACCTTTCCCAAGCCGGTGCCCGGACTGCACAGAAGGAAGCCGCTTGGGGGCCATCTGAGCATCCCTCGGCCTGGCCAGACACAACACTTATCTGGGCAGCCCCCAGCCTGGCTTGAGCCACATTGGCCCCCAGACTAAGGGAGAGAGCTGACCCTCCTTTCCCTGCAGGTTTCCTGCCCCATTAAAGCCACTCCAGCTTCCTCTAAAATTCCTCCCCAGCTCTCACCAAGGGCCTGCCTGATGATAGTACATGGCCCGCCAAAGGTCCCTGGTGGGGGGGGGGTGCGGTTAGGGAATGAGCTTAGGCCAGAGGAGATAGACCTCAGCCTTAGCTTCTCCATCCCCAGAGTGTCTTCTGGACCCACATCATCTCCAGGAAGCCCAAGTGTCCCTGGGGGTACAGAAGGCAGGCATGGGTCAGTTGGATTGCCTTGTGGGCAACATCTGTGTGCTGGCCTGCCCCTGGCTCTGCTCAGCTCTATTTTCATCCCAGGAAATCTCACTCACCTGGCTGCCCATTGTTGTCCCATCTTGGGGCTCCTGCCCCGAGGCCTGTGTCTGATGCTGGTCCAGGGCCACAGACAGGAAGGAAAGGAGGCAGGAAAGATGGGACTGAAGAAGTGTCACAATACTTCCTGGGCAGGATTCATGGGCCTTTCCCATGGTGGAGCCAGGGGACCCTCTTCCTGGCTGGTGGTGGGTGGGGTGAGAGCCCAGTGAGGGTGGAAGGGCAGGCTCATTTTCTCCATGGTCCAGGCATTTTCATGGGCTGGCCAAAAATCCAGTATGGCCTCCAGTAGAGGCTGTGAAGGGAGGAAGTGTCTGGAGGCTGGCTCTCTTATGGAGCTCCACATGGTAACTGGCTTTTCCGCTCTGGAGTCTCACTGCCCATCATCACTGCTCAGGGCTGAGGGTGATTCCTGCTAAGCCCCAGGTGATGCCTGGGCTCCTCTGCCAGGCTCTCAGACTTGAAGAAGGCTCAGCTTATTCCTTTCTGAGGAGATTATTGCAGCTGCTTGGGTTGAGATCTTCTCACCATCCGAGGGTAGCAATATTTCATTTGCATCTCCCTGTAGTCTTCCCAGAGCCCAGCCCAGAGCTCTGAGTACAGCTAGGTCTGTCTCCCTGGTCTTTACAACAACTTGTTGGGGCTCAGTAGGAAACAAGAGGAGAGTATACCCCAAACCAGTCTGACACGGGAGTTCCTGTTCTCCTCACCCCAGGGGTGCTCTATACTTCTACCGTAATGCATTCAGGCTCAAAAAGGCACTGATTGAGGGACTTCCTGGCATTAGAAATGGCTACACTGATGGGAAGGCCTTAATCATCCCCCTCTCCTCTCCTCCCCTTCCCCACATTTCATCATCATGAGGATCTTGAAGGCACCTCAGCCAAGCAGGGTCTTTGCACAGATAAAGCCATGGGAAAGAGAAGGTGGGGAGACCACACAAACCTGTTCTTTCCATGCCCCTCATCTTGGCCTTTTCCCTTTTGTTTTTGTGGACTACACTTTGTAGAAGGACTGCTGCCTGGAGTTGGCAGTTGACCCTTCCCAAGTGGCTGGGAGGTAGCTGGGAGGAGAGGGGCTGGAGGAGACCTTTCCCAGCTGCTCACTGCTGACTCCATCACTGCCCCCCAAAAGCAGAGCCTGGGCCATGTCTGGAGAGCTGCAGGAGCTAGGCTGGTTACAGAGGGAAGGTGCTGGGGTGAGGAGAGGGGCAGCCAGCAGCAGCAGAGCCATGCTGGGCTGACTGGCAGTGCCCTGGGACCCCAGCTACTGGTTTGATCTGACCAAGGACACACAGCACCAATCCCAGCCCTCATGCTTCTCAGCCAGATTCACGAAGTACTTGCAGAGCTAATCTCTATGGGTGCCAAAGACTCAGCCTTTCCTTTTTTCTTTCCCATGATCTTCTTTTTTGAGGACTGAAGCTTTTGATGGGGTAGGGAGAGCTAATGATCAATTCCTTTATAATTTGACTGGGTCTGTCTTTGAATTAAACATGTGTCCACTGAAAAGTAATGGATTCATATGAACGAGGCAGGTTGATGAGGAGAGGGATGATGGGGAAGTGGGGGTGAAGTGTGCCATAGTCATATCCAGAGACTTAGACATTTGCCTTATTTCAGAGGGGTATTACACCTTTTTTCACACCCCAAATCAGTATTGACCCAGGGCTACATTTAGGTCAGGGATAGTCTAAGTAGGTCTAGTGCCCTCTGGTGGTTAGTGGGCGCACTGCAGCCTTTGGGGAAGTCCACCTGGGATGACTGGGCGCCCTCTGAGGAAACCACTTGGGTGATGAATGGGGCGCACTGCCAACTTGCCTCATGACTTGTGGGCTCATTGATGACCACACTTTTCTACAGGCTTACAAGAAGCATGTTGAGCCAGACGTGGACTGCTGTTCCTCCTACAGCCCTTGAAATGTGACCTGGGACTTTCACATCCAGCTAGGTGGATGGACCCAAAATGGAGGGGCTTCACACTGTGGCTTTGGTGCTGAAGATAAGAGCTACCAAATGTGTGTGAGAGAGATACACAAAAGAGAGCCTCAAATACCTCTTAAAGACCATCGGGTTGTGGTAGGGGGGCCTGTACCAGGAAAAGCCTTGGACCTGCGGCGCATAGCCTCTGGGGTGCTCTGAAGTACTGTGGGGCTACCCTTTTAGAGGCTGTGGCTGGCGTGGGCTGGCCTGTGCTGGCCTGGACTTGTTCTCCCACGGGAGGGAAGAAGGCAAGGAGCATTTATTGAGCACCTCAGATACACACCAGCTGTGTGACTCTGGCACAGTCACTTCACCCTGTTTTCCTCAGTTTCCACATCTGTAAAATGAGCCAGCGAAGGAAATGGCAAAGTGCTCCAGTATTTGCTAACAGAACTCCCAAGGGGATCAGAGAGTCGGATATGACTTACATGACTCAACAGCCACAAAGGGCTTCTGGTTTTGGAGTTAGAAATGCTGGAGATACAGATATTAAAGAGACAGCCTCTGTCTTCAGGGAGCTTATAATCCAGCGGGAGAAGACAAAGCACAAAAAAGTGAGAGATGGGTTTAAATTTCCCTTCTGATGCTAGCTAGCCATGAGACTCTGAGCAAGCCCCTTCATTTCCTCAGACCTCAGTTTTCTTGTCCATAGAATGGGAGGAGCTGGGCTTGATGCCACTCTGGTCAGATCATAAACAGTTGTTGACCACCTGACCTCTAGGGTCCCTTCCTTCTACATCTGGTGATTTAGAATCACCAAGAGCAGCTGAGCTCATTGCAAAGATTCTTCAGCAGAAGAAGGGCTGATTTGCTTGGCCGTGCAAAGTCTGAGCACCAAGGACTAGCCACGCCTTGGAACAAGGAGCCATGGGAACAGAATCACAGATGCTTACAAGAGAGGGCTTCCTGGAAGGGGCAGCAGTGGAGCAAGGCTTGAGGGACAAGTAACATGGATTGGTGGAATGGAAAGGAAAGGCATTCCCTTTAGGGATATGCACAGAAGATGTAGGCTGATATGGGAGTGTAGAGGAGACTGGCCTTCTGACCACCAACCAGACTGACCAGTAGTCAGGACTCAGAACCTGGCTTCTATTGATCCCTGTCCTTTGAGGTCCAGTGATTCTGACATCTATGGGACTGATGATGGAGAAATGGAAAAGGATCTGCTTGCACACTATTCTGTTGGTTTTGTTGCTATCTTCTGGCACCGCATCCTGTGCCAATGTGAAACAGCTGGTCTGAGGGGTGGAGCATGAGCTGAAGGCTCAGAATCTGTTGCCAAGACAGGGGAAGACTTATTAAACCAGAGGAAGGCATCTTGGGTTTCACAAGTGGCTCATTATTCCAAACTGTTTTGTCTTCTCCGGAAATTGTTGGCTTTGACCTCAGAGAACCTCATTCCTCCATGAAAACACCCTAGCCCAGATCGAAATGTGTGCCTCATGTTGCATTTGTCTCTTGAGCTGGACAGAGTTACAAATCCTTTCTGACAACAGGGAACACAGACAGTCAGTTGAGCGAAAATGTTGAGATCTTATTTGACATACAAGATGGAGACTTCTCCCACTGCACTGACCGAAGATCGACTCTGGGGATGTTGAGGGTTTGCGGCTGTAAAAGTAAGCTTTTGCCTATGTAGATTGAGGTTGAAACTGGGTCAGCAAGTGGGGTGAGAGCTTTCTTCCTTGTTTCAATTCAATAAGCATTAATTAATCACCCAGGAAAAGCCATACAATGTCTCAGGCATGGGAGATGCCAAGACAAGATAAAAAAGAGCTGCTGCCTTCAACTATGTTTGGGAAGATAGTCAATAAATGGGGAACAGCACACATGTGTGATGCATAGTCCAGTAGAAGGGTGCTGGATTTCAGGTCAGATGAGGTTTGAATCTTAGCTTGGCCCATATATGACCTAATTGTGATCAAATTCTACAACCTTGTGGACCCTGGACCATCATGCCCATTTTATAAACCTACACACTGATGTGCAAGGAAAGCAACATAGGATTGACCCACTTCAAAGGACCAGAAAGGAAGCCTGGCTGCCATGGCTGAGAAGTTCCTTCTCATTCATTGCCTGAGAGAGGGATTGATGGGAAGAAATAGAACGGTCTAGTTACAGGCTGAGGGTGATTGTGTGCTGGGTATTGAACTAGGGCTCCATGATTGTCTCTGACACATAGCAGCTGTAGGACCCTGGACAGGTCACGCTACCCTCTGAGCCTCAAAGTGTCTGATTCCCAGGATTGGTCTGAAGACCCTGGAAGATAATGTTGGGAGATCATGTTGCCAACTTTCTGGTGGTGTGTAAAGGGCAGTTAGGATCATTTCTTGGTTCAACATTCTCCTCTTACCCAAGAAGGATGCTCAATCCCAGCAGAGAGAACAAGCCTGTCCAAGGTGACTGAGCAAAGAACCCTGTCTGCAGTAACCCTGACAGGGGTCACCCAGTCTCTGCTTGCACACCTCCAGGGAAGGACAGCTCACTACCCCCACACAGCCCTTGCATTCCACTGCCCATCTTCTAGTGCCACAAGGTCTGGGTTGTAGCCAGGCAGTAAGAAGGGCTGGGATTTCTCCTGCGTCCCATGAGCATACCTTGCAGCAGCCCTGGCAGGGACGTAGTGGGCTTATGACCCCATTTCACAGAAGAGAAAGTTAAGGACCCAGATTGAGGATTTCAATTGCCCTTGTTCATGCAGCTCATACCAAGCAGTGCTAGGATGGGAAAGGTTTTCCAGTCCCTCGGCCAGGCCCTCTCAGACCTTCTAGATGATTTTCAGACCTTGCCAGGCTTGCTCCCCTATGCACCAGCTGCACACACAGGCCGAGACCAGAAGGGAACTCCCAGAAGTGGTCAGAATGACCCAGTCATTCAGCCTACAAGTGTTTTGAAAGATGTATATATGTGTGTGCGCACTGTGAGTGCGTGCCTGTGTGTATGTGTGCACAAGTGAGTTGTGTGTGTTTGTGCATATGGGTGAGTGTGTGTGCCGTGTGTGCATATATGTGAGTGTGTGTGTAAGTGTATGTGTGCACCTGGTGTATGTGCACATGTATGTACACATATGTGTATGTGCCTGTGCCTGTGTGTATGAAAAGCTTAGATAAGTCTCATCTCTACCAGTCTGGGAGTGAGGACTAAGGCAGACCATCACCAAATCCAGCACTCCCCACCCCCTCACTTGCACACCCCAGGTTTGAGGCTACCTGTGGCTGAGCATCCACTTTCAGCCCAGATCAGGAGCCCCCATCAATGCACTTCTCTTTCACAGACCACCAGAGAACACCTTGATAAGAGCCCTCATTTATAATATGCTTTGAGGTGGTGAAGCTCTCTGCAAATATCTGGTCCTCACAATGTTCTTGGGAGGAAGGCATTATTATTATCTTCTTTTGCGTTTAAGGAAACTGAGTCAGACAGGGGTGAAATGACTCCTCTGGGTCACACAGCTAGTAAAGGACTGAGGCTGGATCTGAACTCGGGTCTTTCTGCCTCCAAGACCAGTGCTCTAGGCATGTGGCACCTCCTAGCTACAACCTGAGTTGCTCGAATGTTCATCGGATCAAACACAGAGCAGAAAAAAATTACAAAAGCAGATTCCCACCTGTCATGTGTGTATGGGGATGCCCAAGGCAGACAGCCACTGCCCACATGGGACAGGTGTGGACCCAGAATACGCCTGTGGAAGGCTTGCATGGCCAGGGGTGTGTGTGAGGCATACATAGGACACACGTGTGCCTGGAACAGCCCATTCATCTGATGCTGCCAGTGCCTGGCTATGCCCATGTCATCCTCCCTCTGGAGGCCATCCCAGCCTTCTTCAGGGTGCAGCCTCTCCATGAGGCTTGTCTTCACTCCAGCTACTTTGCTGCCCATGGCTGCTGCTGGTTCTCTCTGCAAAGCCTCTCTCTCTGATGATATTCTGGACATTGTGGCTTCTGGTCACCTCCTAACAGTCCTGGCTCCAGAATGCTTCAGCTCACGGCCCAGAAAGCTGCTCGGTGATCGGGGCAGTATGATAGCACTTTGAGTACAGTCAAGGCGTGGCTCTCAGCTGAACAGGGGCAGAGCAGAATCATGGAGAGTTCCCGGAGGTTAATGTCAAGTGCTCTTTTGGTGCATGGGCCTATAAGTCTGAGTCCTAGTCCTCTGCCCCAGACAAGTCTCTGAACTGGAGTTAGACATGTCTAGCTCTACAAGGTTAACTTCTCAGCAGCGCTTTGTGCCCTTCGCTTTCAAGGTGTTTTCCAAAAACAACCCAGGGGGGCATGCCTTGCTCTGCCAGCCCTCTGAGGCTCGCTGTGCTAAACAGGAAGGCCAGAACAACGCTCTCTCCCACCCCACCCCCCATCCTTTGTTCCAAATTTCTGCCTCTTACACTCAAGCAGACTCAGCAAGAAACCTCTCAGGTTCTGGGCATCCCTACAATGTAACACATACTCTGGGTTTAGGACCAAAATGAGTGGCATATTTATCTCTTCCCCTGTACTTATTACTGACCTCGAAGACAAATAGAACAGTTTGCTGGTGCTGTGTGTGAGTGTGTGTGTGTGTGAGTGTGTGTGTGTGTGTGAGTGTGTGAGTGTGTGCATGTGTGTGTGTGTGAATGTGTGAGTGTGTGTGTGTGAGTGTGCATTCATGAAATCAACATCTTGCTATGCCCAAGGCCACCCAGCGAGTTAGTAAGTGCCTGGGCATGGATGTGGCCACTCGTTTTTCAGCTGATGCTTAAGGATCTCCAGGAAAGGAGCATCTTTCTCTGCTGGGGCGACTCAGCCAGGGTTTGAAGGTGGTCCATCCCCCCGCTGCTCACTGCCCTGTCCTCGGGGTTTTCCACGTTATCCCTTCCACATCCTTGAATGCCGATGCCCTATTAGTTTAATTTGTCTATTGTCCCAAGATGCCCCACAGAGATTTAGTCTGGCTCACTCTCTATCTTCTGGCTTCTGCCCTGGAGAAATCTCATCATTTCTACAGCACCTAATCCCGATCCAGGGGGCAGTCAACAGTACGTGATAGCAAAGCAAGAGACAGAGATGTGGAATGAAGAAGAGGGGTGAGCAGAGGGGTCTGGGCTGTACTCCAACAGGAGAGGAGGATGTCGGGGCCAGGCATGTGTTCACCCCTTGGGGTGAGCCTGGAGGGCTTCACACAGAGGCTGGCTGGCCACTGGTCCACCTGGCACCGAGAGGATGCTGTGCAGGCTGGGTTGGACGAGATGACCCTCCTGGGCCTTTCTCACTCTGGCCCGAGGAGAGCCTGGACTTCTGGGAGAGCCCTCCCTCCTGGACCCATCACACTCTGTTTGCAGATGTCTTCATGTTTCTGATGCCTAGCACTCTGAGGACCTCATGGGTATAAGGCTGATATGCGAAGGACCATGATGGAAGCTTTGAATATTGGTGGAAATACGTACGAATACATCCTCATTAAGTTCCTCAAGATTTAGTAACTGAGGCAGCATCTGGGAAGCCCATTACCCCATCCCCCCTTAAGACTCCCCCCCAGCCCAGGTCCCTGGAAGCCCACCAAGGTGGTGCAGAAGGCTTCCACCAACATGCAGCTGGTGAAGTCAGTGCAGCTGCCTCATGGACTTTGCTTTACTCCCAATTCAGGACTGAGCTGGATGGGATGAAGACCGTGGCCATACATCCATAGCATGGAGGCTGTGGGAGCAGGTCTGCTAAGAAGAGAGAGGTGTCTTTCTCCCCTACAATATTAGGACCTTGCTTCTTGCAAGTCCTCCAGAGCAGGGGCCTAGGAAAGGAAGAAGGGTTTGGCCCCTGCCCGATTTGTGCCTTTCCTCGCTATAAGAATTTTCAGGATCATAGAACTGTCTCTGAAATAGAATCATGTGTTTGGAGGTGGAGGAGGCAGAGCTAAACCATGGTTTGTATGGGGAAAAATCATCTGATGTGTGCAGCATATACGCACATTTCAGTATCTATGTGTGTGTCTATATGTTGTACACACATATACATGCCTGTACACGGTAAAAGAACTCACCTGGCTCTGCTTGGCACCAGAAGGCAAAGCACCGAGTAGAAAGCTGTTCAGAGAAGGAGTTAGGTTGGTGGTCAAGAGGTGCCCCTTAAGCTAGCAGCTAGAGGGAAGCGGGGTGCTCTGACTTGGGAGCCATTGTAAATCTTCAGTAAGAGGCCAGGGTACCGCTTGTTGGCTGTGGAGTCAAGGGTGTCCTGGCTTTGGGGCCCAGGCTAGATGGCCTTGCAGCTCAGAGATTCTAGGATTCTGGAGTTCTGCCTTGCCTTTAGCAAAGAGACAAGGCAGATATTCCTGGAAATGAGATTCAGAAACCCTGGTCTATATTGGCCTTGAGCCAAGCATGGATAAAATCTGAAGGGAAAAGAGAAACTCCAGGCTTGAGGTCAGTATTCCCCGTTGGCACAGTCTGGTTACTTGTGTACCCGCATGTTTGTATAAATAGGCATGTCTATCCATCTGTATATACACACTCACACTTGTGTTTATGGATATGTACAGATAAATTACGAGATTTTTAAAAGGAAGATGAACAGCAGTCACACTCAGACAAGGGACACTGAAGGTGGTCTTTGCAAAGCGGAGGATTTGACTTCGATGAAGCAGCTGGTTTCAAAGGCACCCGAATGGGTCTCTACATCCTCCTGTTCCACTTCTTTCTTAGCCGCTTGATGCCTCGCCCCCAATGTGGTCACTCGACTGAACCTGCTCCCAAGGTCACCCACAACCTCTTCCCTCCTCACCCCAAAGTCCTTTCCCTTGCTCCTCATTCCCCTTGGCCCTTCTGAAGTTTGGGGTCCTAAGTCCCTTAGCTTTGGGGACCCTGCTTTCTGGGCTCTCCTGGGTTCCTTTGCTGGATCTTCATTTGTGTCCTGCCTCTTTGCTGGGGTGATCCTTATGGCTCTGCTCTGGGAGGGCTCTTCTGTCAACAGGCGGAGCCGACGACCTTTTCTGGTCCCTTGAATCATCTCTATGCAAATGATGCTCAGATCAACATGTCCAGCCTGAGTCTCTCTTGAGCTCCAGTCCATGCCATCCACTCTATGCTAAAACTCAACAGGGAGGAAATGGAATCCATTTACTCTGCCTCACTCACCACCTGCCTACCCCTCCATCCCTCCACTCTTTTTTTCCCCTGTTGCAGGTACTTCTTTACTTCCAGTCTCACAGATTCATGACTCAAAGCCATTCTCTCTCTCCCTCTCCTCTTTCCCTCTCCCTCTCCCTCCCTCCCTCCCTCCCTCCTTCTCTCTCTCTCTCTCTCTCTCTCTCTCTCTCTCTCTCTCTCTTTCTCTCTCTCTCTTTCTCTCTCTCTCTCTCCCTCTCCCTCTCCCTCTCCCTCTCCCTCTCCTCTCTCTTTTTCCATCTCTATTATGGATGCTTCATAACAACATGTGTCCCATCACATCATACCCCTTGTACCCACTGACACAGACAGCTCCCTAGAGCAGGTTCTCAACATTTCTCGCCCCTGGTATTGTGAGTCTTCTCCTGGGTCTCCCTGCTTTGGGTCAGTCACCTCTCCTAGTTTTCCTCCACACAGCCACCAAAATAACCTCCCAAAACTACAGGCAGGGCTGCATCCCTCTTGACAACGACTCTCCAGTTGTCTCCACAGCCTCACAGCGTGTCCTGATCCACACCCAAACACCAGAGGAAAGTGTGGTTACTAATAGATGACTGCCTTTCCCAAGTTCACCATTTCAGGCTGGCTCCAGTCATGTTTCAGATACTTACTCTCCAGCCCTCTCCTCACCAGCTGCCTGGCCTCCATGCTAGTGTGCACCCTTTCTCTTCCTCTCCCCACCAGCAGTGGGCTAAGATTCAATCACCCTCGCCATTGTTCCTGGATGGCGTGTGTCAGCCTGTCATTTTCTGCCCCAAAGTGCTTTTCACTGGCCACCACCCCCCTTGTGTGCTGTGTCCCACACTAAGCTTCAGGGACTGTCTTTGCTTTTGGATTTGTATCCCCTGCACTTGCATAATGCCAGGGATAATAATACATTTTCTTTCTTTCTTTCTTTCTTTCTTTCTTTCTTTCTTTCTTTCTTTCTTTCTTTCTTTCTTTCTTTCTTTCTTTCTTTCTTTCTTCCTTCCTTCCTTCCTTCCTTTCTTTCTTCCTTCCTTCCTTTCTTTCTTTCTTTCTATCTTTCTTTCTATCTTTCTTTCTTTCTATCTTTGTTTGTTTGTTTGTTTGTTTGTTTGTTTGTTTCTTTCTTTCTTTCTTTCTTTCTTTCTTTCTTTCTTTCTTTCTTTCTCTTTCTTTCAAGAACTATGGGTTCCTAACTGTTAAGCATGATTTAAAGTCCTTCCCAATTTGATTCCTACCAAACCCATTCCCTTTCACAAATGCTGCTTTTCAGCCTTCCTACATGAGATAGCCTATCTCCCACCTCCTTCCCTTTGCCCAAGAGTGAAGGCACCCTTCTCATTTCTGCCCCCAAGAACTTGTCTTTTCCTGAGAGGGTCTTTACAGGTGCTTCCTCATAGGTGAGGCCCTCTCTGATGCCCTCTCTGACACTCTGACTTATAGATACTCTCTTCCTCCTGGAAGGACCCCATCCATATTTAATCTGTGAATGCAGATATTCCGCCAGCCTCTCAGGAGAGTGTACGCTCTTTATAGTCAGGGATCATTCCCTTTTGCCAGCATCATGGTGGAGCAGAGAGAGGTTAGGGCCTGAAGAAAGGGCCCTGGGTTCGAATCCTGACTCCTGCTTTCACTCATTGTGCAAGGGACTGACTCTGAGCTTCAGTTTTCTTGCCTGAAAAATGGGTGTGCTCATTCATGCCCTCCCTCCTTTCTGGGCTTATTGTAGGAAAGGTGCTTTGCATTCTGTCATCTAGCCCTGGAGAAGGAAAGAGCTCAGATGCCTTTTCTGACTGGCTTCTGGACCTTTCCTTGTCATTGTTCAATGGTTTGTCAGCCATATCTGACTCCAAGTGATTCCATTTGGGGTTTTCTTGGCAAATACACTAGAGCAGTTTGCCTCTTCCTTCTCCAGCTCATTTTCCAGATAAGAAAACTAAGACTGCCAAGGTTAAGTGACTTGCCCAGGGTCACGCAGCTGGTAAGTGTCTGAGGCCAGATTTGCCCTCAGGAAGTGAAGTACTCCAGCCTCTAGGACCAGTGCTCTGTCCATTGCACCCCAAGCTGTCCCGACCTTCATTAAGAGGCTGCTATGCTCCAGGCACTGAGCTGAGCACTCTTCACAAACACCATCTCATTTGATACTTATACAGTCCTGTTAGGCAGGTGCTATTATTATAGCAAATGAGGCAGCCAGAGTTGAAGTAACTTGGCCAGGGTCACACAGCTAGGAAGTATCTGAGGCTGGATTTGAACTGGGGGCTTTCTGACTCCAGGCCCAGTGCTCTCTCCACCAGGTTACCATTTGTCCCTCTGGCATAGCACCAGTAGGAAGTGAGGGGGCTGGTGAGGCAGCAGCTGGAGCTGGTACTTGGCACAGAATCCCCCAGCCATCCCTGGCTGCCTCCATGCTCGTGGTGACAGAACGTGCCCTCTGAGCCACCCTGAGGAGGAGGGAAGGACTCCCTTGGTCACCTGCTTCAGCTCTGGCTCCATAGCTACCACTAGGGACTTGAGAACTGGAGAGGAAAGGGATGGCTCCTGCTCCTTTATCTCCTCCCGTCCTGGGAGGTCCCTGACACATGCCAAGTGGGCCTCTTTCTGGGCAGACCCTACATCCAGGAAGCCTGTGCCATCTTGAGGGGGGTGGCCAATGAGGCAACGTGCTCCTCAGCTTCCCCCACCGTTGGCTTCCTTGCCACTTTGGTGAGTTGAGGGCCAAACCTGCAACCCTGTGAATAGAGCCTGACAATGATGCCAAAGTACCTGAGCACTCCCCTTTACCCAAAGCCCTTCTTTCTTTGTCCTGAGAAGCAGAAGGCTGGAGTTGGGGCAGCCTGAGCTCACAAAGTCTCACTTTCTCTGCTTGTAAAAGAGATTTACTCATAAACCTTTGTTGGAATTACTCTGAAATGTTTGGGTGGCTTCAAGTGCAAAGCAGCCGTTGTCTCTGTTAGTACACAGACCTCCAGATCTCCACAGATCTTCCCTTCTTGGTCAGGAGGCTCTGACCTCTGGCCCTGTTCTGCTGCATCAAAGG
Organism: Pseudocheirus occidentalis; assembly: GCA_028646575.1. NCBI lineage: Eukaryota > Metazoa > Chordata > Mammalia > Diprotodontia > Pseudocheiridae > Pseudocheirus > Pseudocheirus occidentalis. The sequence goes on from CM053595.1 coordinate 322,619,418, forward strand.
CTTCTTCAGGGTCTTTAAGCAGTATGAGCTAAGCGGCTCTTAGAGATGGCAGAAACCCAAGGAGAAGGTCGCCTTTGGCCCTCATGACCAAAGCAGGGGCTGTTTACAGATGCCACTCCCAGCCGCCCTTATCTTTACAGGAACCACCCACTCTGCTTCCCAGGGAGTAGAATACCCAGGCAGAAAGACACAAGCCAGCTCCACCCCAACGCATGTATGGTTTTCAGAAATCTAAGGCCCATCAAGATTGGCCCCTTAGTAGAGCAGAGATAAAGAAATGATGTTGGCACATGCCCAGCATGAAGGAAAGCAACAGATGCAGTGCCCATGCGTGGCACAAACTGAGGACTGTGGGTAGAGCTTCATTCCCAGCTCCCTTGGGGGAGGCTTGGAGGCCACCACATGACTGGGACTTTAAGTTGGCGGAGACAGGAGAGGAGGACCAGTCTGCAAAGACAGTATCATAGAACACCAGAGTCTGACAGGACCTTAGGACATAGAACAGAGAATGTCAGAGCTCAAACGTAGGATGTCAGCCCTTGGAAGGACCTTAGATTATAGAGCAGTGATTGCCAGAAATAGGGGAGAGACACTGAAACATAGACCCCTCTGGAGCAGGGAGGGGCTGCCAAATGGACCAGAGAGAATCTAGGTGTGGAGAAAAAGCCTAGGCAGAGAAGGAAGAACCTCAGAGCTGGGAGGGAGCTTAGGACAGAGAGCTGGACTTGGAAAGTGCCTTGGAATGCAGAACATGGAAGATCCAGCACCTTAGTACTTGAATATAGAAAGTCACAATTGAGAAAAAGTGCTTAGAACATAGAACATGGAACGTAAAGCTAGGTCTATACCTCAGAACGAAGAGCATGGAGCAGAGCTGGGGATACCTTTAGAACTCAGAACAGAGAATATCCAAGCTAGGAGGGGATGAAACCACGGAACAAGGGAATACAAGAGCTGGGGAGGATCTTGGGGTACAGAGTCTGGAACTGGAGCCACCTTAGGATGCAGAACGTTGAAGGTCAGAACTGGGAAGATCCTGGGAGCAGAGAGCCTGAAACATCCAGCTGGGAGGGCCCTTGGACGTCCTCTCACCCAGCCTTCTTGTTGGTCCAAGGTTGGCGATCAGAACGTGTAGACAGGACTACCCTTCCTTGGTTGTGGGCTGGATTGGTGGTGTCTGATCCCAGTTGTAGCTCAGAGGCCCTGGATCTGGCCGATGCAGCAGAGGGGGCCTGTAGCTGACCTCAGCTTTTCCTGTGAGATTTGTGGAACTTAAAACCAATAGAAAGAACCATCTTGACTCCTTTTCCAGTTTTCTAGTTCTCTTGCTTGTTTGCAAGAACTAGGGGTGAAGAAGAAAGTGGGTTGGATTTATTTGGGGGGAGTGGAAGAGGAGAGGCTATTTGAAGACCCCTGAGCTAACTTTCTTCACTCTGATCCCCCTGAGGTTTAGGGCCTGGGGTTCTATGGGAGCCACCAGGGGCAATGGTGCCCCAATAAAAACCAAGCCTTCTTTAGGTTTGTCCTTATCCCCCATAGCAATCTGGGGCCTCCATTTCTATCACTCCAGACAGCTACTCATTCTCACAAGGACCTTGTCTCTGGGCTCCCAACCCCACCCCATGCTTGTCTATTATGAATTCCTTCAGAGCAAAAGAGAAAAAAAAGAAACCGTTTTGTGTATTTTGAGAAGTCAGAGGATGGTTTTATATGTTCCTCTCCTCTGAGAGAAAGCATATTGCCTGCTTCCTTGTGGAACATTCTCTGGGAAGCAGCCCCAGGCTGCTCCCTGCTCAGCCTCCTCAGGCTGGGCTGGGCCCTGGGCCACCTCGGACCCTGCCTGGGAAAGCAGCCGGGCGTCAGCTGAATTTCATTTCCTTTGCGCGGTGTATATATGCACTGTTAGTGCTTAAACGGAATTCAGATCAATTAAGCTAATGTTGTTTGACATGGTATTTCTCCGTCCAAGATCAATATCCCTGCATCTGACAGGCTGATTCTGGAGGCCAGGATGTTTATTATTCTTAGAGCTTACCTATAGACCTGGCTTTTGTCTCTGATGATAGAAACCAGCTCTTCCTTGCACACTGTGGGCCAGGGCGTGACAGGGCTCACATTTCTCTGGGCCAGATTTCTAATTGCAAGAGCATGCCTCTTTCTTGAGGCCACATGCGACACCTCTTTTTTCTTGTTTCTTCTGTTCCTTTTAGGACCAGATTCCCTCCAGAATCTGAGACCCTGGATGAGGGTGAGGCGGCAGCCGGCAGGACCCAGGGTCTGGGCCACACCTTTTCCAAAATAGCCCCACTGCTCCAGGTGAACAACCTGCTGTTTCTTCACAGTGAGACTCTCCAGGCAGGGTGGGAAGGTCCAGGCACCATTAAGTAAATTGGGACGTGGACCATCAGGAAACCTGGGTCCAAGGTGGCCCTTGGGAGGCCTTCCTGGGAGGAGATCTCCTCACTTTAGCCTGTTCTCCTCTCAGATGAAGTGACTTCCTACATCCCTTCCTGCTTTGGGATTCTCTGTTCTCATGCCTCTCCTAGCTCTGACACCCATTCTGACATTTGGAAATGTGTTTGTATTGTCAGATTCTCTCTGGCTCTGACATTCTGGGTTCTAGGTTCCCCCCCAGGTCCAACATCATTTGTTCTAAATGATCATGTCCTTTCTAGAGTTGATAATCCCTGTTTTATGTTCCAAGGTCTTCTGAGCTCCCATAACCCAGTTCTCTCCATTTCACTCCAACCACAGCAGCCAAGCTAAAGATTTGTGAATCAGAGCAGCTTGCCAGGGTGTAAGGGGTTTCAGCGCAGGAATGAGGGGGTCTCTGCATGATTCTTCCCTTTCCTGTAAAGGGAGAGGGCTCTGCCAGTTGCCTCTCAGATCCTGGGAGCCCGGAACATCTGTGTTCCCGGTCACTGGATCCCTGCTAGCTCTGGAGTCACAGCCTGTTTTTAGAGCCCTCAGGGCTTTAGCATTCCAAGGTCTTGGGTCAGAGAGGCCTCCTTGCTGCTATTCCCACCTCCAGGCTTTTGCACTGACCTGTCCCTATGCCTAGAATGCCACCCCTCTCTGCCCCTCAGCATCCTTGGCTCCTACAGCATCTCCTCGAGGGATCTCCCCCAACCCCCAGATGCTGGAGGCTCCCTCAATAAGGTTACATCTACGTCCTCCTGGGGGTATCTTACAAGGATCAGTTTATAAACTCATCTCCCCTAGTAGAAAGCACTGAGGGCAAGGACTGGTGACCGGGTCTCTCCAAAGTCTGGCACAGTCAACACTTCATAAATGCCTGTTGATTGACTAACTGATGGGCTCCTCCCCCGACATCTGCTCAAAGGCCACACTGGGTTTTTCTCACGAGCTCTTTCCCCTAGACCGAGCCTGGGCTATGCCCTCTGTCTTGTCTTTGCCCTCCTGTTGGCTCATATAAATCTCATTTATGTTTGGCCTGGCCCTTATCCAGAATAGACCTGGGCTCTGGGAGAAGCTGAGGACCATTCATCAACTTAACAGTGGCAGGAATGGAGAGTTGCACGGGAGTGTCACGGCCCGAGTCATAGTCAGAGGCTCTGAGTAAGTGCCTAATTGTCATCATCTGGGCTTTGTCCCTCTAATTCAGTGGTTCTCAAGCTGTGGGTCATGACTCCTTTGGGAGTCAAACAACTCTTTCACAGGGGTCACAGGGGTCGCCTAAGACCATTGGAAAACACATATTTCCAATGGTCTTAGGAACCAAGACACCACTCCTCTGTCTCCAGATGGCTCCACCCACATGCAGATATGCCCACATACAAGTATCAAAGGGTCACAGCATTAGAAAGGTTGAGAACCACTGCTCTAATTGCTCTGCCTTGATAACTGTGCCTGGGCACCCCTTCCCTCTTCATTATGGGGAAAGGAGACTGGGGAGAGAAGTGGATACCAGAGACTGCCCTGCACCTTGTTTTTTGGTGTAAATATTCTCTTTAATTTATTAGGAGTGGAAATGGTATGAGCTGGCATCGCACAGCGCTTCACCAGCCCAGAAACGCTCCTGCTTTGGTTTGGTGAATGAGTTTAGGCAAATTGGAACTTAGTGAAATCAGAGCCATGCTCCCTGCCCCACTGGCAGCTCCAGCAATGGACTCTGGCTCTGGAAAGAGGGAGGGCCCTATCTCTGCCTGCCTTTGTGTTCTCTGGGCCTTGACCCAAAGTAGCCTGAGAGAGAGAGAAAGAGAGGGAGAGAGAGAGAGAGAGAAAGAGAGAGAGAGAGAAAGACACAGAGACACAGAGACAGAGACCGAGACAGAGAAAGAGACAGAGAGAGCGGGAGAGACAGAGAGAGACAGAGACAGAGAGAGACAGAGAGAGAGGAAGAGAGAGACAGAGAGAGAGAGATGGAGAGATAGAGAGACAGGGAGAGAGGGAGAGAGAGGGGGAGAGAGACAGAGACAGAGAGACAGAGAGAGGGGGAGAGAGAGACAGAGAGACAGAGAGAGAGACAGAGAGACAGAGAGAGAGGGAGAGAGAGAGACAGAGAGACAGAGAGAGAGGGAGAGAGACAGAGACAGAGAGAGAGGGAGAGAGACAGAGAGGGAGAGAGAGGGAGAGAGAGGGAGAGGGAGAGAGACAGAGACAGAGAGAGAGAGAGAGAGAGAGAGAGAGAGAGAGAGCATCACAGTTCAGGGATGGACAATTAACAGCAGGCAGCATTTGCTCAGCCCTTTAAGGTCTGCCAAGCACAGAGATCGATACAGACCTGAGTCTAGGATTATCTTTGTTTTAGAGATGAGGACATTGAGGCAGACGGGTACAGTGATTTGTTCAGGGTCTTGCAGCTACGTCAGGATATAGTCTCAGGTCTTTCCAACTCCCAGACTAATGCTTCTTCCACAGAGTGCCCTGGCCCTCATTGTAGATTCATTGGTTCAAAGAACTTGGAAGAAATCACAGAGGCCACCTGGGGGGAGGGGTGAACCCATCTTTCCTCAGGGCATCCCATTCTACTCTTGGCTGTTTCTCATTTTCGGGAAGTTCCTTCTTGCCAAAATCAAGTCTAAACCTTCCTCTAGGCAGCTCCCTCCCTTCCTGCCCTTCTCCCCCTGCTCCTGATTTTCCTCCCTGGACACAAACAGAGTAAATCTGAATCCTCTTCCGTGGAGGAAGACAGTCCTTTCAAGACTCTCCCCTCGTCTCCAGACTGGCTCTCGAAAGCTTGGCTCTTTGTGACCAAAATACTGACGCCTGAGGTACATTGAGATAGATTTATGCATGTGCCATCTCATGCAACCTTGGTGCCATGTCTGTGCTACAGCCTATTAGGATCCCCATTTTTCAGAAGAGGAAGCTTACGGTCAGAGCCAGGAGGGACTCATCTGGAGCCACATGGCTGGCAGGTGCCTCAGGTGGGGTTTGCACTGGTCCCACAAGCTATCCCTTCTGCCACTGCTCCATAAAAGAGAAAGAAGACAGGAGTGCCCCAAAGGATGGCCAAGACTCAGAGGCTGTGCACGGCCCTGCAGCTCTCCAAGGAGGGCTTTCTCTCAAGAGAAGAGGAAATAGATTCTCTGGAAAGCAGGGGAGTTCTTCTCTTTGCCTGGAGCGGGCTCAAGCCATTGTCCACGCGGCTGGAAGCGTTCATTCACGAGTATTTTGCTCACTTGAATGGATGGCTGACAAGGTCTCAGGTTGAATGGGGATGCTGAGGTCTGGAAGGAGTACTCGCTTTGGACCAGGAAATCTGGGTTGCAGAGTTGGCTTTGAAACACATTGTCTGTGTGGGGATCCCTCCATTCACCCCTTTATAAACTGGCTTCATCACAACTGTGCACCTGGCCTTCCAGGGCCCTTCTCAGAGTGCAACTCTTATGCGTTCTAGACCTAGGACGTTCCATCGTCATCCCAATGGGGCTCTAGAACACAGAAGACAAAGGGAAGGCTTCCATGGCCCTCGGTATGTTCTCTCTGGGGGAGGGGGATTTATGGTCAAACCCGGACAAGATGTGCACAGTGAGGGAAGACAAAAAGGGGTGGCCTTCTGCCTCAGCAGGGGAGTCCCCTGCACCAATGGGAGGAAGATTTAGAGCCGCAGGAGCCTTTGAACAGTGAGGGGGACACCAAAGGGCCTCTTGGCATGCCGAGCATTCCAAGGTTGTCAAAGCTGGGAGCAGCTTATCTGATTTGACAACTTTATATGAGGCCGAGAAGGGGAGAGTCGTAGCTTGGCAGGACCCCAGCATCACAGAATGGGAGTGTAGGAAGGGGCCTTAGTGGCCATCTCATCCAGACAATACATGGAATAAATCCTTGCTCTATCAGCCCTGACAAGTGACCATTCAGCTGCTGACCAAAGACTTCCAAAGAGGGGGTCTCAGTGCTGCTCTGGGTAACTCCTTTCACTTTGGATATCTCTGAGTCTCAGGAAAATCCCATTCTGCCTCTTCAAACTTCCGCACCCCTTTCCTCTGAGTTCTGCCCTCTGCAGCCAAAAAGAACAAGGTGATTCCACATAAAATTCCTTCAGATACATGAATACATTTCTAATGTCCTTCCTGATTCTTCCCTTCTCCAGGATAAGACATCTTGGTTTCCTTCAAACAATCCTGCTCTATGTAGCCTGACCATCTTTAACAGGAATAGCCTGGGACACTTTATAAAGTAGTTCAGCACAATCGCAGGACATTTTCTCTCTAGCCCCCACCCTAATGCATCCTTGCTGTGATCCCACCAGCAAAAGAAATGACCTGGAAGAAGCCTGTCTTAATCAAGTTGGTGCCCAAGCAGGGTCAGAATCCAGGAAACATCCTGACTTTGAAAGTCTTCCAAGCCTTCCTCAAATTCACCTGTCCTTGAATGAAAAACAATGTATTCAGCAGTTACTAGGGGCCAACCCTTTCCTGGGAATGGTGATAGAAAAATGAACATGCAAGAGTGTCTACTCTCACAGAGCTTACATTCCAATGGGCAGGTGTGTCAGTGCATGAAAGAGAAAGAGTGTTTGGAGCTACAGGGGGTAAGAGAAGAGAGAAATACACCTGACATGACCCCGGATCTAGACCTGAGGATAAGGAGGTGAGAACAAGGTACAGGAGAACGCAGACAGCCAGAGTGTCTGTAATACAGTTTGTAGCTGACCAGGAAGGAGCATGATGACTTTATTCTGAGTAAGACAGGGTGATAACACATCATCTGTGTGGGATGGTTCCCCCAAAGGGGGAACCTGCCTTCCTGTGAGAGGCAGAGGAGGACCAGAAGGGTTTATGAGGTAATTTGGAACTGTCCAAGGATCACACCTTCTAACCCTCTTCTTGTTTGAATAGGGAAGGGGCCAGCACTCTGAGCCTTCGTGTCCAGCCCCATGAGCTCAGGGCTCCTAATCTCACCCCTATCTCCTCTCCCCTCCTGAGCGCCAGTGTTCTCCAACCCCTGTTCTCGGCTCTTATCCTCTGTCTCTGTCTCTCTGCCTCTCTTTCTCTCTGTCTCTCTGTCTTTCTCTCTCTCGGTGAGGGACCCATCCTTGGGGCAGGGAGGGGGTACTTGTCCTCACTGGGATATGAAGGCTGTCTTCTAAGAAGAGATTGCCTTTCTCATCCCCCTCTGCATGGAGACCATGGGCCTCACCCCCAGAGATTCTGGGCTAACATGATCTTAGGTTCCACAATGTCATCCACTGAGGTGTGTGTGTGTGTGTGTGTGTGTGTGTGTGTGTGTGTGTGTGTGTGTTGAGGGGGGTGGTGGTATTTCTGTAACATGGCTCCCAGCACATCATTGAAGTAGTACATGACATTAAACAGCTGCTGTGGGCCCCAAGTTGATCCTGTTGTGGCCAGTCTGGGGCTAAGCTTCCCTGAGCTGTGGGATTTATGCGGCCAATTCCATAATGTATTCTGCTTCAATTCCTTGGGTCTCAGCTTCCCAACCTATAAGATAATGGGGTTACACGAGATGACTTCTGAATGGATTATGAAAGGGTGGGCACAGCATTTATTAAAGCCTACTGTGTGCCAAGTGCTACTGATATGAATACAGAATGAAAGCAGTCTCTATCTTCAAGGAGCGTCATTATTATAGGGGAAGAAACACATACAGGCAAAAGGAAGAACCACATATAGGAAGGGGCTTTGGTTAGAACATCAGAAATGATGGATGGAGCCATAGAGAAGAAGATTATTGTTTCTTTTCTGGGAGCAGCAGCAAAATGTACTTGATCATAGTTGTAGAACTGAAAAGGGGGGTGGGGGAAGGAGGAGAATATGCTGTGATATCATTGGTTTAGGGAACTTTAGAAGAGAAAACTTCCTCTACCAAGCACATCCAACTTATACCCTCAGTGTCTGAGGCATTGAGGTATTAAAGGACTGATTTTGGAACCTGGACCCTGGAAGTATTCACTAACAATGGTTGGAGGAAAAGCTAAACAAGTTACGGGTATAGACAGTAAAGCCAAATGGTGAGGGATCTCAATGTACGTCTCTCAAAACTAGACAAATCTAACCCAGAATAAGAAAGAAAGAAATTAAAGGTGTGAATTGAATTTTAGAAAAGTCAGATATGATAGATCTTTGACTGTTATTGAATGGCAACAGAAAGGAACATATACACATAAAATGCATACATACAAATATGTATATATGTTTATATGTTTATATGTTTTTCTCAGCTGGGCATGAAACCTTTATTTATTTTTTCATTGACTTGTTTATTTGCTTTTAGTTTACAAGATTCAGTTCCACAATCCCTTGAGTCCCAACCTTTCTCCCCTCCCTTCCTCCTCTGCCCCCCATGGCGGAGTGCAGTCAAGTATAGGATCTGCAAATACTTTCACATTGTACAATGGTTGTATAGAAGGGCTGTAACCAATGGAGTGAACAATGGGAAAAAAATGAAGAAAACCAAACAGGAAAAAGAATGAAAGCATGCAGATTGCTCCAGTCTCCATCCAAACTCTTTTCTTTCTAGATCTTTCTCTGAATGTAGAATCTCCTTCCATCCTGAGACTTGTAGAGTTGTCTTACACCTGTGCGTTGCTGAGAAGAGTCCAGTGTATCAAAGTTGTTCTTCACACATACAATGTATCTGTCATTGTGTACACCTTTTTCTTGGTTCTGTTCTTCTCATCTTAACATCAATTTGTATAAGCCTCTCCAGGTGAATATGAAGACCGTCTCCTCCTCATTTCATGTAACACAATAGTATTCCATTACATTCATATACCACAACTTGTTTAGTCATTCCCCAACTGATGGGCATCCCCTTAATATCGAGTTTTTTGATACCACATAGAGAGCTGCAATAAATATTTTTGTACATACAGGTCTTACTCCCACTTCTGTGATCTCTTTGGGATATAACCCCAGAAGTGGTATTACTGGGTCAAAGGGTATGCAATTATTTATAGCCCTTTGGGAATTGTTCCAGATTGCTCTCCACAATGGTTGTATCAGTTCATAGCTCCACCAACAATGCATTAGTGTTGCAGTTTTTCCACATCCTCTCCAGCACTTGTCATTTTCCTGTTTTGTCATCTTAGCCAATCTGACTGGTGAAATGTGGTATCTCAAAGCTGTTTTGATTTGCATTTCTCGAATCAATAGTGATTTAAAGCATTTTTATTATGCTTATAGGTATCTTTAATTTCTACCTCTGAAAATTGGCATGAAACCTTTATAAAAATCAGTCATGTATGAGGTGATTAAAAATTTCACAAATGGAGAAAAGCAGAAATACCAAACACACTATTTATTGACCACCATGCATTAAAATTATATTTTGTTAAGGTCTGTTACAGAAAAGATTAATTGCTAGAGATTAAATAGCTTAAACCTAAAGAATTGGTGGTTCAAAGAAAGTTATAGAAATAACAGATAATTTCATTGAAGCTAATGACAACAAAATCCATGCCAATTTTTTTTACATTTAACTGAAGCAAGTCACCGAAAAGTTTAGATAACACTTAGATAATTAAAAGGATTAGATTAATAAATTCTGTATGAAAATACAAAAAATTAAGAGGATAAATGAATAAACTTGAAAGTTTGAAAAATTAAATTAATAAAAGTAGAGATATTTTAAGGGAAATTTAAAAGAAAATAAAATATGTCAACAATTAGGTAATTTTATCTTTAAAAATTAAGTGGAAAATCAAATGACAGGTATCAAAAATAAAAAGGAATTTGCAACAAATGAAAAAGAAATAAAAGAACTTGAGATTATTTTGCCCATCTAACTATCATATGCCAATAAAAATGATTATTTTCAAAAATATAAAATGTTCAGATTAACAGAGCAAGAAATACAGGGCTTAAATTGCCCATCTTCAGAAAGAAAAATAAAATTGACCAAGTCATAAATGAATTCTCAGAGAAAAAACAAAACCCCAAACCATCATATTTATAATTGAATTCTGTCAAACATTCAGAGAATAATAAATTCCAATATTATACAAACTGTTTTAAAAAATAGAACAAGAAGAGCTCCTACCAAATTCCTTCTGTATGGTCTTGATACCCAAACCAGGGATTGACCAAACCAAGAAAGAAAACTATAGGACAATTTCCTTAATGAATGTTAATAGAAACATTTAAAATACAATTTTAGAGATGACAGTAACATGTAAAAAAGATTAGAAACTATGAGTTGGGGTTCATGCCAGCAAGGCAGTATTGATACAAAATTAGGTAAACTACCAGCATAATTGACCATGGTGGTAACAAAAGCAACAAAAATGATATTAACAGATCAATAAAGAAAAAGCTTTGGACAAACTACAACTTCCATTTGTTAAGAACCAACCGCAACACTAGAAAAGATCAGAATCAATGATTATTTACTTAATACAATAAGCAGTCTCTTTGTTTTTACCAAAATCAGAATAACCTAGAGGTCTTTCTAATAAGACTGGATTAAAGGAAGAATGCCCTTTGTCAAGGTGATTTATTAGAGCCTTAAGAATGTCGGCTCTAGCATTGGGATAAAAAAATGGAAATTGAGGGAATAATCATAGGCAAAAAGGAAACAGAATTGTCATTTTTGTAGATGACAAGATACTTTACTTAGAAAACCCTAGAGCATTGACTAAAGTTAGTTTTGAAACAATTTTAGCAAAGTTGCAGGATATAAGATAAATTCACATAAATTATCAGCATTTTTGTATATTAGCAACATAGAGCAGGAAGAAAGAGAAAGAAATATTCCATTACAAATAACCTCAGAATGTAGAAAATATCTGGGAACCTACCTACCAAGATACACATAGGACCTATATGAATATAATTATAAAACACTCTTTATATAAATAAAGACAGACTTAAATAATTACAGAAAAATGAATTGCTCATAGGCAGGTTGAGCCAATGGGACAAAAATAACAATACTGGCTAAATTAATTTACATATCCAATGTCATGTCAATTAAACTACTAAAGAATTACTTTATGGCACAACAGAGAGAAGAAATGAAATTCATCTGGAGGAACAAAAAGTCAAGACTCTCAGGGGAGATAATAAGGAGAAAGTGGGAAGGGAGGGGGCCTAACAGTACTAGATCTCAGATGATCCAGGGCGTTACAAACATTTTAGTGTAGTTTTAAGCTTTGAAAATACAAGACAGTCTGAAGTAATAATCATCAAAACAACTTTATACTAGTTTAAAAAAAAAGGAAGAGGCTGATCAGCAGAACAGATTAAGTACAGAACATGCCGTCACTTGCCTCCAATTAACCTAACAGCCCCTGCTACTGGGATATTATTCACTAACTTACAAAAAGTGCTGGGAAAATTGGACGGCAATCTGGCAGAAATTAGGTTTAAACATACATGTCACACCATATGCCAAGAAAAGCGCCAAGTGGATACATGACTCTTAAATACACAAGATGACATCACATAAGAATTAGAAGAGCAAAGAAAAAAATTATCTTTTGAATCTGTAAATAGTGGAAGGTTTTGTGACCAGTAGAAGGAGACAGGATGGAAAGAAAAGGAAAGTTATGGTTACGTATTTTTAAAAGGTGTTGTACAAATAAAATCAATGTAATTGAGATGAGAAAGATATAGTTAACTAGGAAAAATTATGTAGCAAATTTCTCTGAAAAGGAGTTTCATTTCCATAATATGTAAGGAAGTGATTACATTTTCTAAGATTAAGAACATCTCCCCAGTTAATCAGGATAACAAAGGATCTGGACAGTTCTCAAGGGAAGAAACCCAAGCTATCATATCCTATTGTGTGAGAAAATATCCTCGATTATTCAAATTGAAAGGAACAAAAATTAAAGCAATTCCAAGATTCCACCTGACCCCCTTCAAACTTATGAAACTGACAAAAAGAAAATGAAAAATGGTGGAGGGGCTGTGGGAAAACAGACATATTGATGCACCATTAATGGAGCTAAGAAATAAGCATTCTGGATTTCAATTTGGAAGCTGCACTTGTCTTAACCTAACAATACCATTGCTGGACCTACACCCCAAAGATATTGAAGAGAGAGAAAAAGAACTTATATGTTAAAAAAAATTATAGTAGATTTTTGTATGTTGGTAAAGAGCTAGAAACAGGGTTTCTAGTCCCATTAACTGGGAAAAGACTAAACAAATCAAAGTGTATGGATATAATGGGATACTGTTGTGCTACCCAAAGTGAGGAAGGGGATGATTTCAGAGAAACCTGTGAAGACTCACATGAACTAATGCAGAGGGAAGTGAGAAGAACCAGGGGAACAATTAGTCTTTTAACAATAATGTAAAAAACAAGCAAGTTCAAAAGATTTTTTTAAAGATCAATTATGGAAGATGGCGGTGTAGAAGCAGCAAAGCACCACAGCTCCCACACAAACATACTAAAAAACTCATAAAATGGGAATCTAAACAGATTTTCAGGCTCCAAAACTCTCCACAAGACAGAAAGCACATCTGTTGCTACAGGCAGCGCAGCAGGCGGGGCTCTTCACAGCAGTCTGGGAGCCGTGGCCGGCCCTGGGGCATTGGGCGGGGAGCCGCATCTATAGGAGAGCAGATCGGCTGCACTGGAGGCAGAGTTACCACATTTATCAGGCCAGAAGACAGAAAGGCTAAGAGAAAGGTCAGTGGATTTTGCTTACTGGGGAGGAGAAGAGCGGGTTGGCCAAACTGCTCCCAGGGCAAGGAGGCAGTGGGAGGCTGCTGTAGCAGCAGGAAAGGCTGAAAGCAGCAGGAGCTTCCACTGACCTGCTTCAGAGCCCTCGGCCTGCAGATAGCAGGGGGGCTGACGCGACCCATCGAGGCCAAGGGCTCTTGCGTTGAGCAGCCTGGATCTGGATCGTGGTCTTGAGTGGTGGTCCTGGGGTGCGCTTTCAGTGAGCCAAAGCTGGCGGGGAGCTGCAGCATCCCACTAAGAGCTCCGACAGCTGAGAGGGCCCCAGCGATTTGGGACAGAGCTTTCCCCCTCCAGGAAGCAGAGTTCCACAGAGCTAAAAAACCAAGCAATTAATAGACTGGCCAACATGAGAAAAAGGAAGCAGGCTAGGAACAGCAGTAAAATTCTAGAATCCTTTTTTATGGACAAAAAAGACCAAAGTATGGAGCAGG
>CM053595.1:322633464-322648578 GCA_028646575.1 Pseudocheirus occidentalis
GGGCATAAAAGGGAACAGATTGTGGGAGGGGTCTTACACTGGGATCAATGTTCTGGGCTGGGGAGTAGGGACAAAAAGGGGAGAAAATCTGTAACTCAAAACCTTGTGGAAATGAATGATGTAACCAAGAAAATAGATTAAAATTTTTAAAAAAAGAAAAAAAAAGAATAGCTTTGGAGGTCCCTATCTCACTGCTTCCTCTGTCTCCTCATTATTACGTTGTTTCTATGTCTCATTTCCTCTGGACTTGGGAAATGAGTGAGTGAGAGAGAGAGACAGAGACAGAGACAGAGAGAGGCAGAGACAGAGAGAGATCCTTAGTCCACCTATTTACTTACCTATATCAATAATATACCAATACCAACAGTATGCTGATATCTTTCTCTACCAATAAAATTGAATATTGGGATGAAAAACAAAAGATCAATTATGCATATTTGTTACTAGGCTTTCTCCCACCACCCTCTTCCATTTTCAATAGAGGAAGATGTGGGGAAGGGAGAAACAAATGCTTATTAAATTTTTTACAAAAAGGTAAGATAATTTAAAAGAAGAATCTTCTTGCCAAGATCTCCAAAATGTCTTTCTCTCTTTGTCTCTGTCTCTCTTTCTCTGTCTCTGTCTCTCTCTGTCTGTCTCTCCATCTGTCTCTGTGTCTGTGTCTGTGTCTGTCTCTCTTTCTCTATCTCTGTCTCTGTCTCTCTGTCTCTCTGTCTTCCTCTGTCTCTCTGTCTTTCTCTGTCTCTGTCTCTCTCTGTCTCTGTCTGTTTCTCTCTGTCTCTGTCTCTGTCTCTCTCTCTCCTCTCCATGTCTCGGAGAAGCCTCGTGTCTCATCCATGTGTCTCACATGAACCCAAAGGTCTTACCTAGGATAGATTGAGGAGAAAATACACCAGCAGTTGTCCTGACTCCATAGACCTATCCCTGATCTCATTCCTTCATTCAACAAGAATGTATTAAGCACCTTCATTGTCCCAGACACTGCGTTAGGGATTCAGAATGGAACAATAAAATGATTCCTGCCCTCAAGAAGGTTGCATCCTCTGCTCCTGCACAGGATACTTGATACCTCTGAGTTCCCAAGCTCATCTGCAAGATGAAAGGGTTGATAATATAATTTTCAACATCCCTTTCCACTCTCAGTTTGAGATGTTGTGATTCTTGGAGTTGGAGTAAGTATACATAAGGGGGGGGGTCTGTACATATAAGCTGCTGGGAAAATTGGACAACAATCTGGCAGAAATTAGATTTAGACACACATGTCATACCATATACCAAGAAAATTTTGGAATAGGATAGGAACAAGAGCAAGAATGGAACCTCTGATGTCACTGGCATAGGGAGGTCCCAGGGAAGGAAATATCCTCTATGAGCTCTGACAGGTGTCAGTGCCATAGATAGAGTGCTGGTCCCAGAGGCAGGAAGACATGAGTGCAAATCTAGCCTAAGACCCTTATTAGGCCCTTATTAGTTGGCTGACTTTGAATTGCCTCAATTTCCCCAACTGTAAATGAGAATATTACCAGTATCTACCTCCCAGGGTTGATGAGAGGATCAAACGAAATATTTGTGCCCTCCCAAGCAAAGTTCAAGCTGGCTCCACACCCTGGCTGGGGGCAGTAATGGCTTGTATAGGAGGTAGCCCTTGAGTGATGCCCTGGAAGCAGCTTTCAGCCTGTTTCAATGAGATATGGTTTTGCTTGGTAATTAAAGTCCATCAATGGATTTGTGCTCTTACTGGAGCATGTGGCTTCTCCTTCTGTTGTGCTCATGAAATCCCACATGTGTAGAAGTACTGCGTGTGTGTGTATGTGTGTGTGTGTGTGTGTGAGAGAGAGAGAGACAGACAGACAGACAGACAGACAGAGAGAGAGACAGATAGAGAGACAGAGACAGAGGGACAGATAGAGACAGAGAACTGGGCAAAGCCCTTTCCAGCCCAACATAGACATCAACTTGTTCAGATACGGGCTCCTTGATGTTCTGGGTCAAGTGACAGCCCATATCCTAGGTCTGGGAGAGAATGCCTTAAAGACTCCTCCATCCCACACGAGCCAGGGCTCTGAACTGGAGCAGCCTCATATTCTTAGGAGAAGAAAGTGTAAGGGACAGTCAGGTGTAATGGGCAGTGCTCTGGCCTTGCCATCCCAGAACCTGGGCTCGAATCTTCTCTCTGCCACTCATTAACCCTGTGGGTGACCTCAGACAAGCCCCTGAGAACCCAAGCATTTCATTTATAAAAGCCTGGCTGATGGTAATATCAGCTCCTGATTCCCTAGTGCTTCAGGATTTCCAATGGATTTTCCTCACAAACAGTACTATGAGACAGGCAGATCAAGTGTCATAATTCCCCTTTTCTAGAGGAATAACCTGATGGTCAGAGAAGGAGATGACTTCCCCAGGGCCACACAATTAGAAAGGGTCAGTCAGAATTAGTACCAAGGTCTCTCCTGACTTGAAATCCAGCCATCTTTAGATGGCCCCATGTGAGGTATTAGCAGTATTGACCTTTGGGAGTGGAGGTCCATGGAGACCCAAGGGAAGCTGAAAGTACGTGAACCCTGGAGCACAGCCTGGCTTGCTGTGGGACTCTGGGCAAATAGCCTTTCTTCTCTGGGTCTCAGTTTCCTTCTCCTTGTAAATGGAGGAAGTTGTGCTCTCCCATCCGTAAGGGCTCCTCTAATGGTTAAAGTCTACAAAAAAAAAAATGAATTTCTTTCTCATTCTCTCCCTCTTCCTTTAATTTCAGGACAATGCTCAGAGTTGCCTAGGATTTAATTTGACAAGAAATGGTACAGTGGGTACTCTTTGAAAACATAAAGCCTCATATGCTTTGAATTAATTTAATGTCCTTTGATGCCCAGCTGAGGAGCACAGGGGCAGAAAGGCAGCACGAAGTGTGCCTTTAAAGGGGCCCAGGCTGACCCTCAGACCTCTTTTAAAAGCCATGAAAATTGGTATTTGGTACTCAGGGTCAGAGTGAGGGCCCCAGATGAGGATGTCAAGGTAGGACCAGGCAGCCTTAGCATTTCCAAGTAGACTTCCCAGCTGGCATACCTGGGAAACTGAGGCTGGAAGCGACCATTCCCCAAGTGCCCAGAGGCCCTGACGGGTTATCCCTTCTCTCATATACCTCATCAAAGGGGCTGATTAGCATTCTCTCCCTCCACCGTTATTCTGTATCATAGAGCTTTTCTGTAGTCAATAATTCTCCTTTCTAGGAGAAAAGGAAGGAGGTAGGGGAGAGAGAACTCTGGGTGGACAGGCAAGAGGCCTGAGAAGGGATACTGAGGCACAGAGGAGTGATGAGTCTTGCCTCGAGTCACAGTTAGTCAGAAGATGACCTAAGGGTCTAGCTCGTGAGTGGATGATGCTACATGGAGGCCCGTCTGGAGCTGCTTCCAGGAGAATGCAGTGATGTGAAGTCAGTGCCTGGAGAGACAGACTGGGGAGCCACATGGTGGAGGGGAGGCCCTTAATGAGCTTTGGAGGCATCAGAGAGACTTGTGAGTGTCATCCATGTATGGGGGAGCCAGGGGCTTGTGCTCATCCCATCCAAAGAGAGATCATGTGAACAAGGGTGGGTCTCCTACTCTCTGAGGCCATGCATGTGACGGGAGGGGCACTTCTAACCTTGAGACTTCAAGCTGCAGGAATCCAGGAGTTGGGGTCTGGGGAAAGGTTCCATCGAGTGCAACATCAGTGTCTCAAGGAACAAGGAGGGATACTTGGATGAGTCTTTTAGGACTTGGGTCAGCAGGACTCACCTGGCAGTCATGCTGCCTCCAGGCATGAATTTGGTGGGACTAAAGCTGTGTAGGAATGCCTCAAGGAGGTCTGAGCTCACTTTCCTAGAGACCGAGATGGTCTAGGAAAGGCTATCCCCTAGAAGTCCTGGGGGAGTGCCGGTACATGCACACACACACACACACACACACACACATGTATATAGGTGTATGTGTATAAATATATAACACACATATATAAACACAGATATATACATGCAGCATGTATATGCACATACTATATGTGTGTATATACACATATGTGTGCATTATAAGTATGTGTACATACACACAGCTCTTGGTAAAAGTTACTCAGTGTTCAATGGAACTGAGGTGTTAGTCACAGGTCAGCAACAATGACTGCAAATGGGTGGTGGGGTCTTGAGCCAACGGCATTAGAGAAGAGACACAACCCCAGCTCTGCCCAGTGAACATGCAGAAGTGCCAGCGGTGGGATTTGAACCCAGGCCTTCTGACTCCAGAGCCAGTCTTTTTTCCACTATACCAAGCTGCTCCCAGGTCCTCAGCCATTTATTTCTTTCTTCATACAACCAGCATTTATTGTCTCCTTTATGTAGAATATTGTACAGAGATGCCCAGCTTACAGGAGACAAGCTCCTGCCCTGCACTCCCCAGGCTCACCCTCCAGGGTAGGAGAAAGTGGAGAGTGAACACACTTAGATCCCAGCTCCCAGCTCTCCCAGCTCTCCTAGCTCCCAACTCTCCCAGCTCCCAGCTCCCAACTCTGCCAGATCCCAGCTCCCAGCTTTCCCAGCACAGTGCCCAGCAAAGATCAGGCACTTCCTAAGTGCTTATGAATTGATGAAAGGTAAAACGCCCAGTGCCTTGAGAGATGTAAAAGGTAAAGCTGTTGCTGATGCTCAGTGAAGAGACCAGGCAAGGCTGGCAGAGGGATCCAAAGGGCACCTTCAGAGGCCAGGTGCATTTTTCCCAACAATTCTCTGTTCCAGACTCTGCATGAGAGGCTAGGGAAAGTGACAAGGATGGCGTGTGTGATGTCTTTGGCACGGGCCGCTCCCCAGTGAGGAAACTCCTGATCATCACCTTCCTGGCCACTTGTAACCTTGGGAAGCGAGAGCTGAGAGGGTAGGGGATAGGCCCAGGGCCACAGAGCCAGGGACTTGGCATCTGAAGTCACCCCATATTCCTTAAATGCCCTATTTCCCCCTCCCAGAAGTCCACAGGCATGGCACTCATTCATCCCAAGAGTGGAAGCTCCAGGTGAGATTTTGAGAAGGGTTCAGGGTGTGGCAAAGCTTGACCCTTAGTGCCAGGAAGAGGAACCTGTCCCAAAGCATGGCTGGGGGTGGGGTGGCCTGAGGTGGTGGCGGTTGGTCATTCCATACATTCCCATCACCTTGTGCCAGATGTGAATGGCTCTCAGTCCAGAAGCTGAAGGCCGGGGGAGGGATACTGTCTAGCCTATCTGTCCTCAGAATGTAAAGGAAGCCCCAAGACTTGCTCCAGAGACTGTGGAGATTATTGATAAAGATGCTGAGGGATAGAAAGAGACAGACAGGACTCAGATCCCAAAAGTATCCAAGAATACAAGGAAAGTCTGGAGGATCCCGGACCCCTTGGCTGTGGCCAGTGCCTGTCTTTTGTGACCAATGGCCACAAGGCTATGCTGTGATCCCTTAACTCCTCCATCGTCAGAGAAACAAATTGCATTCTAGGTGGAGGAGAGGAAATTTTTTTTTTATTCCATATGACTCCCTCTTCCCCCCACCCCTCCCCCCGCAAACAGGGACCAGATCCAACTTCACTATCATCCCTTTGAAACCAAATCCTGCCCAAAGACATCCCAGGCTGCCAAGGCTGCAACAAGGTACTCCCTCCCTCCTTTGACTCTGCCATAAAGACAAGGAGGAAGAGGTTCAAAGGCAGACAGAGGAGGGCATTAAATTGCTTTTACGGTGAGCCAGCCTGATGGTGACAATCACGCACATCTATGTATGGCTCCACAGCTCAGGGCAATGCTGGCTTCCAGTACTGGATTTTTATCCTGGTAACAAATATAAAAAGTAAGTGCTATCACTCTTCCGATTTTACAGAGGGGCAGACTGAGGCTTATGGATGTTAAGGAAGTTGTCCACAATCTCACAGTCAACATCCTGGGGAGATTTCACACTCAGCTCTCTGACTCTAGGTTGACTGCCTCTTTAGCCACACAGACCTAGGAACTTTAGAGCCCATTGAGTCCAGAAGCCTAATTTTACAGATACAAATTACTGGGACCCAGGGAGGGAAGAGACTGAGTCAAAGTCACCAGGGCAATTAAGGGCAAAGTGGGCGTTCTGCCTCCAGACCCCACAGCCCTCACATTAATAGACTATCCCTGCACCTTCTTAGGGAAATGAGAGGGTCCTTGGCTGTGCTGTTCTGGCAGCCGTGGGGCGCTTGAGGACGGGAGCTGGGCACACTCTCACCTGCAGCTGGCTGGCCTTTCAGGACAGAAGACAGAGGCCACAGGCAGAGAGGAGAGCATCCTGGTTCTGAGGCATCTGATATGGGCTGAGAAAGATGGTGACTGCTCCCTTTGCCATCCGTGTCCTCTCCTGGGATCATGGATTTAGACCTGGCCAGTGGCCTCTGTTGACAAAGGGCCCAGACAAATGCTGGGATTTGAACCGAGGTCTCCTCCAGGGTCACACAGCGCTTTTTAAGGAATATGAAGCATGCATACCCCATGAGGAAGGGGGCACAACTCTTATTATTCCCATTTTCACATGAAGAAACTGAGTCCTGGAGGCTCGCCCTAGGTCCTAAAGATGGTCACTGGAGGGATCTCTTCTAACTGGCTTCTCAAGATTGACTGGCTCGGACTTTTGGGTCTGGTTACAGGTGGGAGGCAGAGTCAGGTGGATGGGAGGAAAGCTGCTTCCTCCAGGACCCCCTGGGAGAGCCAGGCCCGGGTGCAAGGGCAGCCCAGGAAAGCTCCTTATTCTGGGAGCCTTCTGGTCTTTCTCCTCGGGGAGGAGGGTGCCCTGTGTACAGTTTGTGCAGAATGCCTGCCTCATAAAGCTCGAGGCCGCTTCCCCAGAGCCCGGTCTATGTTTCCAGGTCTCGCTTCCTTCTTTTACCAGTTCCTTTAATTCCAGCTGTGTTTTGGAACCGTTCTATGAGGTGCGGACACTGTGGGCTCAGAGTCTCCAGGCACAGAGGCCCGTGAAAAGGCAGGGCGGGGCGGGCGGGGGGGCTGCGGGGGCCACCTTTCGAGACCCAGGAGACCTTGGGCTGCTGTGGTGGGACTGCTTAGGGGAAGCAAGGGTGCGCGGGGGTGTGGGGGCCTCGTGGGGCACATCTTCCTTCTTTTTCTTATTTAAAAGAAGCACTTCTTTTTTGGTCTTTCCACTATTGCCTTCCACTCAGCATTGCTCAAAATTACTTTGTCCAGACACCGTCATCTTTGCTTTATAGGTGAAGAAAGTGAGGCAAAGTAATGGGATTGAATGAAGGAGCAAATGAAAAGGAAGCTGTTAAGCACCTGGGAGGGGGGGGTGTGTTCTTCGGGGCGCTGGGGGACCGACGCCGAGTAAGACGGAACCACGGATCCACATGCCTTCTCCTTCTCTCCTCCTTTTCTCTTTCTTTGTTTCTTTCACTCCTTCCTCCTTCCTTCTTTTCTCCTCCTCCCGTCCCCTCTCCTCATCTCCTCTCCCCTCCTCTCCTCCCCTCCCCTTCCCTCTCCTCTCCCCATTTCTCTCTTCTTTGTTTTTCTGTTTCTCTCTCCCCACAAATCTCTATTACATGTGACTTGCTTTTGTCAATATACAATAATTCACCTTATCATTTTCAATACTGTTTTGCTTATTTCTATCTCCCTCAGAAATGACTTCTATTCTTTCTATAGCATTTTAGAATGCTTCACTGATGCTTAGTAATCCTTTATTTTTTTTAAATATGACTGTCATTATCCACTCTACTCAAATAAAACAAAAAAAATTGGTAAAACCTCTTGTAACAAAGATGCACAGTCAAGCAAAATAAGTTCCTGTATTGATCATCAAGAAATGTGCGCCTTCTCCTGCTCCTCCAGCCTGTCTCCTTGGTCAGGAGGTGGGAAGAGGCTTCATCATGAGCCCCTGGAGTTGTAATTAGTCTTTACATTGATCAGAGTTTCTAAGTCTTTCAAAGTTTGTTTTTTTCCTTTCCAAAGTTGTTTTTGTACTCATTGTTCTGTTTCTGCTCCCTTCACTCTGGATCAGTTCATCTGAGTCTTTGCAGGTTTCTCTGAACCTATCCCCTTCACCTTGTTATACAACACAACAATATTCTATCACATTCAAGTACCATAACTTGTTTACATATATGTGTATGTATCAGCTCTTTTTGTGGTGGCAAAATATTAGAACCTAAGGGAGGTGGGAGTGGATTGTGTCCAACAGTTGGAGCATGGCATATGTATATGTGTAGCTGTGTACACACACACACACACACACACACACACACACACACACACACACACTACAAGTCCTTTTCCCCTGACTCTGGTCTTTTTGAGGTAGAGGCCTAACTATAGATGCACAGTTGGGTGAATTTGGGGGTATAATTCCAACCTTCTTTCTAGGATGGCTGGCTCAGTAGAGTGAAGCCTGGCTGAAGGCTACCTCCATCTAATTGGCCATATGAGGCCCTCCCCAATCAGGACAATGTAGCTCCAGGGAAGCAATTCTGACATGCCAGGTTTGAGGGATAGAGGGCCAGGGTGTCTGGTCACAGCAGGCACCAGGTATTCAACGGCTGCTGAGAATACTCTAATATTTCCTCAAGAATCCAGAGGGCAGTTCCAAACCCCAGGGGTCTTAAGAGCTTCCTTCCTACACTAGGGAAGAGTGAGAGTGATGCAGCTCTTTGAAATTTCCAGGAGGTTAAATAGTGAATAATCGATTTGATCTGGGACCATCCTTAAAATTTAGCACAAATCTTCTCCTTCTAAGGAAGAGAGGGAACACCGATCCTCTAGAGAGGAAAGGAGACAGCTAAATATCCCAAGGCATCCAGGGCTCAGAACAGGAAGGAAGATCTAAAGGGGTAATTAGATTTCATTACACAGACCTTGCTGAAAATTGGATCTGCATGCTTAGGCCAGTCATTAATGTGCTAATTGTCAATTAAAGACAGCTAATCAGATAGAATCTTCCTTTAGGGAGAAAAGATAAAGGGAAGTCAATCCCAAATAAATTAAGCCTCCCTCAGGAACCAGAGACTTGAGTACTCTGTCAAACAGCCAGAAGCAAGTGTTCAGTTAACAAGTCTGCACTGCTCAGCTCTCCTGTGCCTAGCACCATTCTAGGCACTGGGGTTACAGGCAACAGTGAAACCTCTCTACCCTCCCGGAGATTACATTCTATTGGGAGAGCTGAGCCCACCCACGTATAAGACCATAGAGAATGAATCTGCCTGTAGTAAAGGCACAGACACCAGGGGATAGCAAAGACCTCAGACAGAGAGGGCCCTGGAGGTGTCTGGCGAAGGAAGGGAGGGACTTTGTGAGGCAGAATAAAGGAGTGACACATCCTGGGCAAGGGGGGCAGAGAGGAAAAAGCCTCTGAGAGAAGATCCTTTGAGATCCTTTCCAGGAAAGAGACGGTAACAGTCACTGGGAATACTGTGAGTGAGGAGACCGAAAGAGGGGAAAACCATTCCGCCTCCAGACTGGGAGACCCAGCTCACCTCGAGGCCAGTTCTCCAGGCAGAATTTATGAGTGCCCATGCCACCTGGAAAAAGCATCCCCACAGGGCTCCAGGGATGGCTGCTGGCCTCCCACAAGCATAGGATTTACAGCTTTCTCCTGGTTTTCCTAATTGAGTGACCTGGAAAGTGAACAAGAATTTAAGACTTTAATCCCAGGCAATTCACCTGATAGCCAAGTGAGAAGCATGTGCACATGGCCTGCAGAGCCAGCACCCACTGTCCATGCACCTCCTCAGCACACGGCACTCTGTTCACTGTGGTTAGCAAGGCACTAGACAAAATAAGATTAATTTGAAAACATTTTTTTTAAATCAGCTTTTAAAAAGGGGCCCAGACATTCTTTTTCTAAGACCCTTCAGACAGCTGCCATGAGTGTGGCCTCACATATGCCTGCCCTAGGACTGTGAGGGCTCCAGTCCAGTGCCACCTCATACACAGCGCCTACCCAGAGTAGAAAATGCCCACCTCCCAGGAGAATTAGCTCTGATTTGTTTGTACATGTATTTTTTGTATTGTGTCCCCCATTAGACTGTGAGCTTCCTGAGACAGTCCCTTCTTCCTTTCTTTGCATCCCCAGGGTTGGAAGAGGGCCCGGCACACAGTGGGCATTTAGTAAATGTTTGCTGATGACTGAGTGGAGTGGAAAGGGGGAGGGAAATGTAATAAATGATTGTAAAAATAAATGAAGAAAACCCACAGCCCTGGGGACTCAGCTGCTTAATTAAAAGTGTAGGTTTGTAGGGAGAGCCCACTGCACTGTCAGGGCTGGGTACACATATCCCATGAGTCACTGGAGGCCCTGGATGCTAGCGCTGGGCTTTGCTTCAGCCAGGTGGGTCACAGAAAAGAAGGAATGAAGGATTCACCCAGTCAGGGGTGAATGAAAACCACTCAAACCCAGGTAGTTCAGCTCCTCCCAGCACCAACAAGGCTGGTGCATCAAACATCCTGCTGGGGTCCTGGAATCTCTGTGCTGAAGCCATCAGTTCAGAGACCATCCAGCCCTGCCTCCTTAAATGAGAGGGGCTTCAGAGGCCATGGAGTCCAGCCTCTTCTTATTGAGGAGGAGGGAGCACAGTCTGGTGAAGCAAAGGAGGATGTAGAAGTAAGTCAAGCTCCTGGGCCAGTTGTGCCAGCCCAGGGCCAGTTTCAAGGCTCCGCCTCCCCTTTGGGGAGGGTCGGGGCATAGATGGTCTGGGTCCAGAGGGCCAGAGAATCATGCAACAGAAGAGAAAGTTCATTGTAGATAAAATGATACAGAAAAAGAAATTGCTATTCCTTATTGCTATTAAATAATCATTTATTGTATTTTAATTTATTATGAAATCAACAGTTACTTATCAGGCAATCACTGGAATCTAGTGATGTTCAGACCCCTGCCACCCTCTTACTTTCATATTTGTTCTTGTACAGACATTCCTTCCACTGGTGCAGATGGAAGCATCTCTCCTAGCCTGTTTTATCTTGGATGATCTTCCATAATTCACCTGTATGGGATCTATGAAGCACCCTGGAGGGCTCCCTGCGGACCCTGAGATTCTCCAGGCACATCATGCAATACTCAACCACCCGGAGATTGTCACTCACTCTGGGGACGGGACCAGTGAGGGAGAGGGGAGAAGCTTAAGATTAGGGACCGTTTCCGTTCTGACAGCACAGGAAGGAGAAAATATGCATATCCAGGTTCAAAATCTGCAAGGAATTAAAGATAAAATAACTTTAATTGTAAAAGGAAAAGAAAAAGAGATGTCATGGCCTCATTGGTGAGAGAGCTAACTTTAGATGAAGGAAGACCTGAGTTCAAATCCAGCTTCTGGCACATACCAGCTGGGTAACCATGGGCCAGGCACTTGCCTCAGTTTCCAGAAAATTTTCAAAGATGGCACATTGTTAAACAAGTGTTGATCTTCATTATTAGAAAACCTTTTCTCTTGGGGAGCTCCCTTCACTGATGTAGACAGCTTGTTAAAAAAGAAAGCAAGCAAACCTCAGTATACAGCTGAGTTGCATGATCCTCAGCTAACTTTCACATAGCATTGTCTCAGGAATTATAAACTTGTTCCTTCTCCCTTTCTGTTGCTTCCCTGTAAAACACATTTGGACCCTTGTCAGGAAGTACAGTTAAAAAGCAAAAGAAGAGGGGAAAAGACCACAAAAACACCTGGATGGCCGCTGAGTCAGGAGCATTCATGCAACTCTAGACCCAGGTCTACCCAACCTGACCAGGCACAGCCTGATAGGATGTGTGTCACCAATGGCTCCTGGACATGTCAGAGGATGTATAAGTGTCACATTGGGGTGGCAGCAGGATATAACTGAGAGATGACTAATTGAAAGAATCAACATTATAGATTTTAACAATCCATGAGGATGACTGTGACCAGAAAAAGGGGGGGGGCTGGTCAAGTTGTGGGCAGGAGAGAGAAAAGATGCATGTTGCTAGCAGTGTGCTGGCATGCATCTAAAGGAAAAAAGATACAATTAACAAATTGTTTGTTTGCTTTTTACTAGGTTATACATGTACAATCATGTTAAACATATTTCCACATTAGTCAAGTTGTGAAAAGGAATGATAACAAAAGGGAATAAACACGAGAAAGAAAAACAGAGCAAAAATGAAAATACCAAGTTTCAATCTGCATTCAGACTCCATGGTTCTTTCTCTGGGTTTCAGTAGCCGCCTCCGTCATGAGCCTTTTGGAATTGTCTTAGATCTTTGCCTTGCTGAGAAGAGCTAGGTCCATCACAGCTGATCATTGCTACAATGTTGCTATTGCTGTATACAATGTTGCTCCTGATTCTGCTCATTTGTCTCACCATCAGTTCATATAAATCTCTCCAGGTTATGAAGTCTATCTGCTCCTCATTTCTTATAGCACAATAGTATTCCATTACATTCATATGCCACAACTTGTTCAGCCATTCCCCAATGGAGGAGCATCCCTTCAGTTTCCAATTCTTTGCCAGCACAAAAAGAGTTACTCTAAATACTTTTTGTACATATGGGATCTTTTCCCATGTTTATGATCTCTTTGGGATACAGACCCAGTAGTGGTTTTGCTAGATCAAAGGATATGCGCAATTTTTGAGTTCTTTGGACATAATTCCAAATTGCTCTCCAGAATGGTCAGATCAGTTCACAACTCCACTAACAATGGTTTAGTTTTCTAATTTTCCCAATACACCAACATTTATAATTTTCCTGTTTTGTTATGTTAGCCAATTTTATAAGTGTAGTGTTACCTCAGAGTTGTTTTTCTTTGTATTTTTCTAATCAATAGTGATTTAAACCATTTTTTTGTATGACTATAGATAGCTTTAATTTCTTCATCTGAAAATTCATGTCCTTTGGCCACTTATCGGTTGAGGAATGATTTGTATCCTTATAGATTTGACTCAATTCTCAATGTATTTTAGAAATGAGGCCTTTATCAGAGACACTGACTGTAAAATTGTTTCTTAGCTTTCTTCTTCTCTTCTAATCTTCATTGCATTGGCTTTGTGCAAAACCGTTTTAATCTAATGTAATCAAAATTATCCATTTTGCATTTTGTCATGTTCCTGTCTCTAATTTGGTCCTAGATTCTTCCCTTCACCATGCATCTGACAGGTCAACTATTCCTTGCTCTCCTAATTTGCTTATGGTATGTCTAAGTCATGTACCCATTTGGACCTTATCTTGGTCAAGATGTAGGTCTATGCCTAGTTTCTGGCATACTATTTTCGAGTTTTCTCAGCAGTTTTGTCAAATAGTGAGTTCTTGTTCCAGAAGCTGGGGATCTTTGGGTTTACCAAACAGTAGATTTCTGTGGTCATTGCCTTGCTTGTCTTGTGTGCCTAACCTACCCCACTGATCCACCCCCTCTATTTCTTAGCCAGTAATAAATAGTTTCAATGACTGATGCTTTACAATATAGTTTGAGATCTGGTATGGCTAGGCCACCTTTGCATTTTTCCCCATTAATTCCCTTGTGATTCTTGACCTTTTTTCTTCTATATGAATTTTGTTATTTTTTCTGACTCTGTGAAATAATTTTTGGTGGTTTGGCTGGCAAGGCATTGAATAAAGCAAATCAATTTAGGTAGAAATGTCATTTTTATTTTATAAGCTCATCCTCCCCATGAAAAACTGATATTTTTCCATTTGTTTATATTTGACTTTATTTGTGCGCAAAGTATTTTGTAATTGTGTTCATATAGTTCCTAGGTTTGTCTTGGCAGGTAGACTCACAAATATTTGTATTGTCTACAGTTATTTTAAATGGAATTCCTTTTTTCTATCTCTTGTTGCTGGGCCTTGTTGGTAATATATTGAAATGCTGATCATATGTGGGTTTGTGTCCTGAAACTTTGCTAACGTTGATAATTGTCTCAAGTAGTTTAATAGTTGATTCTCTAGGATTCTCCAAGCATACCATCATATCAGAAAAGAGCAATAGCTTTGTTTCCTTGTTGTCTATTTTAATTCCTTCAATTTCTTTTTTTTCTCTTATTGCTAATGCTAACATTTCTAGTATAATACTGAATAATAGTGCTGATAATGGGCACTTTGTCTTTATGGGAAGGCTCCTTTGTGTCCTTTGTGTTTATGGGAAGGCTCCCAGCTTATCCACATTACATATGTTTGCCAATGGTTTTAGAGAGATATTGCTTATCATTTTAAGGAAAATTCCATTTGTTCTTATGTTCTCTAGTATTTTTTTGATGGGATTGGGTGCTGTCTTTTGTCAAAAAACTTTTTTTACATATTTACTGAGATAATTAAATTATTTCTTTTAGTTTTGTACTGAGATGGTGAATTATGCTGATAGATTTCCTAATATTAAACCAGCCCTGATTTATTGGTATAAATCAAACTTGGTCATACTATATTATCCTCATGATAAAGTGCTGTAAACTCTTTCCTAATATTTTATTTAAATATTTTATATCAATATTCACTAGGGAAATTGTTCTGCAATTTTCTTTCTCTATTTTGTCTCTTCCTGGTTTAGATATCAGTGCCCTGATATTTGTGTCATAAAAGGAATTCAATAGGACTCCTTCTTCATCTGGTTTTCCCAACAGTTTATATAGTATTGGAATTAATTTTTCTTTAAATATTTGGTAGAATTCACTTATAAATCCATACAGCCCTGAAGATTTTTTCTTAGGTTGTTCATTTGTGATTTGTTCAATTTCTTTTTCAAAAGTGGGGTTAAGTATCTTATTTCCTCTTCTGTTTATCTAGGCAATTTATATTTTTAGTAAATATTATTCTAGGGGGGCGGAGCCAAGATGGCGGCGTAGAAGCAGCAAAGCACCACAGCTCCCACACAAACACGCTAAAAAACTCATAAAATGGGACGCTAAACAGATTTTCAAGCTCCAAAACTCTCCACAAGACAGAAAGCACTACAGGCAGCGCAGCAGGCGGGGCTCTTCACAGCAGTCTGGGACCCACGGCTGAAACCCGGGCCGGCTCAGGCCCTGGGGCATCGGGCGGGGAACCAAGGCTACAGGAGAGCAGATCTGCTGCACTGGAGGCACAGTTACCACATTTATCAGGCCAGAAGAAAAAAAGGCTAAGAGAAAGGTCAGTGGATTTTGCTAACTGGGGAGGAGAAGAGC